>SMMW01000567.1:2940000-3227500 GCA_004794655.1 Marisa cornuarietis | reverse complement strand
TGTAACGGTTGGTTATTATTTTATTTGTAGCACTTCAATTACTACTACTACTAATAATAAGAAAACAGGAAGAAAGAAGGAGGAAGAAGAACTCCGGCAAAAGCTAGATTCACCACTTTTTACGAAAAATGTAAAAAGTAGGAAAATCACGGGAAAAAATGTACGATGCACACACAATGAGACACGTGCACGGGTCATTCCCTATCAACTCTCTCTCTCTCTCACACACACACACACACACGCGCGCGCGCGCGCGCACGCACACAGAGAGAAAAAACAAAATTCCTAAAGTATTAATAACCACATTCTCTACCACCTCCATATGTTCACCAGACCCAAGTCTTCAAAGCCAGTCGAGTAGAACAATGTTTTCTACGTGTATGAGCAGGTGCATGTTGTCAAAGTGACAGCCAATGGTTGTGTTGATTACAGATTTGATCTCGTGCTGTACAGAGGTGAAAAATCTCCATGTTTCAAGACCTACATCTACCAAACCTACAGAGGTTCCTTGGGAAACTAGCATCCTGTAATGAACTAAGCCCAATAGTTTTAAAACAAACTTTTTCTGGGTGCTTGAATGGGAATTGTTGTTTTGTAAAGCACTTTCAGCTAGCCTTTAATGGTGGGGTAAAGCGTTATATAAATGAACTTCTTTCTTCTTCTTCTTTCTTTCTTTCTTTCTTCTTCTTCTTTTTATTATTATTATTAAAATCTGCATCCGTTTCATCCACTATAAATGTCGCTGACTTTCCCACCTGTCAATAAGCATCGTTGCAGTCCGTCGGCCGGGACCCTGTGAAGCAGTCGTCTGGAGCAGAGGTGCGTTGCACAGAACAGATGAAGTTATTAATGAAGCTACAGGGAGAGGTACAATACTGTAGCCCCTGATAGATGTCTAAAGTTATCTTGAAACAAAATTTCCCGAGGTGTTAGCAGAGACAAAGAAGAGAGATATAACGATGATTTTAGAAAGCTTGTAATGGCGATAGACAGGTAACATGGAGCAGTCTTGTCTCTTATTCATTTTGCGCATTAGATTAAAAAACAACTTTTCCTTTGATGGTTGTTATATAGAAGAAGAAAAACATTCCCTCGAAGAGGAGAAAGACGATAAAGAACAAGAAGGTAGTATCAAGCCCGTGTAACTGCAAACTTATTACTTCATTACATCTTGACTGTCGTACAATCTGTACAATTCTCGTTACCAGATAACATAAAAGCAGGTATTTTTACGATATGCTTTGATATTTTTGTAGCGGCACTTATGGTGACCAGCAATTCGTCACATATTGAAAAAAGAAGATGGCAGCGATAATATGCATTATGAAAAAAACTACATACGGCTCAAAAGAGGTTATACTTTTGCTGAATGAGAAATGCGAGCTTTTTTAAATACCAGACGCAGGAAATTTAATAATCATGAAAAGGCAAGCCTTTTCGATTCATCACAGATTTTTGAACTTTTGATATTTCATCTCGAGAGATGTATGCCTAGAGCTCTTTTTTCTTACTTCCTCTCTCGCATCCACAAAACAGAAAACAAGACAAATGCTTCAGAGAGATAGAAAACGATCTTCCTGCAGACAGAAAGGGCTGTGAATAACCGGCTATCGGTCGATTCGACCATTTACCGATTCGACCACGCACGAGTCTATTCGACCACGACTCTTAGTCAATTCGGTCACAGCGATAGTTCAACAACAGCCTACAGTCGATTCGACCACTGGCCTCGGTCAATTGGACCACCGAGTACAGAAGTTACTTTTCAGTGTAATGACACACTTGTTGGTCGTTATCTATCTATCTATCTATCTATCTATCTATCTATCTATCTATCTATCTATCTATCTATCTATCTATCTATCTATCTATCTATCTATCTATCTATCTATCTATCTATCTATCTATCTATCTATCTATCTATCTATCTATCTATCTATCTATCTATCTATCTATCTATCTATCTATCTATCTATCTATCTATCTATCTATCTATCTATCTATCTATCTATTAATTGAGCCTCTCATCCATAGTAGACATGCAAATATCTTAATTTTCTTTTTTTACCCTTACATACTGCTAGATGGATGCCCTCTGAATCACAGCCGATTACAATTCTCAACTGGAGCTGGTTTAATGTATAATGATAATGTTGCTGTGGGATATTTTACATAATTGTATTAACTTTACATTTTAGTTTATAACCAAGATGTTTGCTGCTGTTGCTCACTTCCCCGCCCCCTTTAAATGGGCCTATGCCGATTCAATAAATAGTTTGAATTGGAGTTCTGTCTCTCTCTCTCTCACACACACACACACACACACACACACACAGGCGCGTGCACGCGATTGACTCAACCACGGACGAGAAACGAGAGCACATCAAAATTCACTTATTTCGTGGGCGAATTATGGCATAGATAATAATTTGGGCCGAATCGAATATAAGCAGCGATCGAATCGACTTAGGGCTGTGGAGGAATTGACTAAGGGTCGTCGTTGTCGAATCGACTGTTGGTCGAACTGGCATGTGGTCGAATCAACCAGATAACCGGAGTTGTCGACCCTATTTACTCTTTATCACAGCTCAAGATTTCCCACTGCCAGGTCAAATCAAGGATGTCATCTTGCGATGAAATGACACACTTGTAGCCCGAAAAAATTACACTCTCATTTCTAGTTTTCATATCCAAAACTTAATCAAGTGCTTTTTTTTTCACTGATGACTGGCTGATAATCGCTGATAATCAGGCCCTACTGTCGCTTGCGACCAGGTTTAAAGGCTAGCCCGATCGGTCAGCAAAAATTGCTGTAAATAGAGCACAAAGTATCACAAAACATACTCCAGTGGTATTTTATGACAAAGAAGAACGAGAGATTTTATCTTAATATTTTTCTTTTATTCACACCTGGCTTTGTCGAGAAAACAAGAAGTGACAAAAGGGAAGTATTTCTAAAAATAGCATCATCTGAATTCTAAGAGGAAAGATGCAATAGAAATAAATAGATGTAAAAGAAAACTGACCAGAAAACAATGTGCTGTTGCTAAATGGTCTCTTCGACACTCAGTTTGTACTCATGAAGGAAATTCTAAAGATAATGGCAGCAAATGCCAGTGGATTAACTATGTTCAGAGATGTGTAGATAGAGGTCTCTGCTTTGTTCAAACGTGCTGTGCAAACTTCGTCCTCACACCGCACTTAAATTTCCTCAAAACATTTCAAAATAGATTGTTATCCAGTCACTTATACAGTACAAGCAAGTCTTGGAATTTCAGTAAAACGAAGAAATCTTAGTTTATTATAATATCTGAAGTTTATTTTAGGCAAACGCACATTTGAAATGTGTTTATATTTTATTAACAATAACACACGTGGAAGAATTAACTCAAATCCGCTCACCTAGTAACAGAGAATCAAGGATAATACAACGTAGATTGCAATGGCAGTGATTGTTGTCCATTAAATTTTTATCTAGAGAAGATTTGCTTACCAGTCTGTTGAGCGAATTCAGTTTGGAGCTTTTAATTATTTTTTTAACTTCAGTCGAAGCTTCTAAATAAAGTTGAGATCTGTAGGGCTGTATTCCAAAATCAGCCGTTTCATTTTCTGGGCAAAAATCGCTTCTTGAGCACGACAACCTGAGCGATGTTTCCTCATTTGACTTGAAGACAAGCACAGATTTCTTTAACTAAGCCACACTCACTGTTACAAAAATACTACTGGCGCATAAGAGAACTCTTCAGTATAAGAGAGTAATTTTCTCCTGCTTTCCTAGTGGCAGGTGAGAATGCCGATGTTTGAAGGCTTATATCTTTAAAATTAATCATAATTATGTACTCATATTTAGGGAATTATTATTTTAAAATGAACATAATCCGATCATAAAGAAAAAATGTTGCACTCGGCTTGTCCTTTAAATTGTCATTGTCGTCGGTACAATTTACGGACCTATACTGTCCTTCCCCCTCCCTCTAACAGAGGTCTCGTTCTAAAGCGTGTGGTCGATGTGCTGTCTTGCGCCTGCTGACCGCTTGAAAAATGCGTCTGACCACAGCGACGTTCACACCTACCGGACACGTGGACAAGAAGCCAGCAGTTAGTCGATACAAGACCAACGTTAGTAACAACCCGCTTCCTGTGCATCCGTCGGCTGTCGCGCTCTCTCACTCTCAAACACAAACACACGTGCACACGCATGCATACACACACACGCACGCGCGCGCACACACACACACACACACGAAATAAAAGGGGCGAAACAAGTCTCTACCAAGCGTTATATGATTTTTTTCTACCAATATGTATAATTTTACTTTCAGACAAAACTTCGATTTATTTCACATCAATTTCCACATCCCTTCTCTACCTTGTTATTAAGGACGCCACTACATTAAACGTCACTTGAGCAGAAACCATCTACTAAAAGACATGTCGGACTGATCTCGGAAAGAATCACCTGAAAAGGTTACATGCGAGGCAAACATTAGAGATCCTTTTTTGTCGTGACAGCCACCAATAACCCTTCCTCTCCTTCTCACCATCGTCGTGCCGTTCCGGTCACAGAAAAGTTTCTTGCACCTCACGCGCCACTTCTCGGGACCTTCCGGCTATTTTCGGCTACAGTCGGAAAGACTGCGTCGATAGAGTGCGGGCGGGCGTGCGTGCGCGCGAGCGCGTGTGCGTGCGTGTAAGCGTGCAGGACCCTCGTGAGTCGACCGTGATACCTTGGCGCCAATAACAGATTCTGCCAGATCTCTCATGTGGTTTATCGCCGCAACTGTGCCGCTCCATTTATCGTTGAACATTTTAGATGACAGCCTGGGAGAAAAAAAAACCCCAGAGTGGTGGTGTTGTAATATTCTGTCCGCCTTTTATTTGTACTCTCCCTCGTTTAGTGTTAAGAGGGTTAAATCGGCTGTGTCTAGAGTTTACGTGAGATGGACCAGGACTTATACAAAGCGCTCACCCTCGCAACACCTTTTTTCTCTTCATTATCAGGTGCTTGGAGACTTTTTTGGAGAGAGGCTGTTGTTGCTCAGTAGAGCGATAACTGTTTCTGACAAACCTACGGAGAACTGATTCCACTGACTCTGAGCCAACCGACGTATGTCTGAGGTTTCTTTCCGGAAAAGATCATAGGGTGTCTTGTTAGGTGCAGTGCTGGGGAGTGCAAGGAGTTTTGAAGTAGTGCTTGCTGATTACGATACACACATCGCTCACACTGGACCCTTCGTTAGCGGGCCCTCCCCTGGTCCTTCCCGCTGGCCACTTGCAAAACTGACCAGGTGGCCAGTTTCAAGCTCTGAAAAAGCATTTGGAGGAGGGTGTTATTTTCAAAAAGGTGGGTATCACATTTTCTTTGGTCATATTTTGTGTTTCGATGCTGCTAGGCTAGATTACAGACCTTAAGCGTTCAGCCAGGGCGTATACATCTTGGCCGATCAGTTGGTCCTTCTGTGATTCAGATAGTCCCTCTGTCATTCTCATTCAGTCACTCTTTCAAGTCTGTCATTCTGTGTTTCAGTCCGACAGTCAAAGTGCACTGTGGCTTGAGATACTGGTGGAACTAAATTGTTGTAGGTGTTAGGCAATAGCATTAGTGTCAGTGCTGCCTTTACTGTGAAGAACATGACGTTGGTCTGCTGTGATGCTAATTTCGGGTTTGTAGTGGATGAATGGGTGGATGGAAGAATGGATGGATAAAACGATGATACAAATCATTTTTACACACACACACACACACACACACACACACACACACACACACACACACACACACACACACACACAAAATTAAAAGATAGTTGCTCAAGTATTACAGAGAGACCAAATTTCGAAATAGTTCATTCACTCTTACTCATATTTCTGGGATCATTTCTTATTTTATTACAGCCATTAGTACAGTAAACGTCCGAGGTTTATCACCAAGGATATTTATTGACCTGCTATGTCAATTAGTTTTTGTGGTTACTGCTTCAGAGAGTAACCCGTGAAGTAATCCTTAATGAAGTGGGGGCCATAACTGCTTGGCAAACTGCTTGACTCAGTGAATATTAAAACCACCTCTTGTTCGCACTGCTCCGTGTGCATTAAATGTGACATAAGGTGAAGAAATTAATATTAGAAAACTGCGGCCAAAACAGTAGGACAAATTAATAAAGATAGGTAACACAATACAACATCATTGATCTACGAAGTACATGTTTGCTTGATCAATTTGACACACTATTTGCGTCGCATAAGTTCGTATTAAATAAACTGACATTTTCCTTTTAGGCATATCGAAATAATGTTCGCTGATAGTTAACTTAAAAAAATTTGTTCAAGAACTTGTTTAAGATGTTTGTCAATGAAGTTCGAACCGAATTGACGAATTAAATAGAATGAAGGAAAAAAATGAACGAAGGAGGACAGGAAGGACTGAAGAGAATAAATATGCAAGAAAAAGACAAAGAGGATTATGGGACGACTGACAGGCTAAAATAAGGTACAAATGAAAGAAGAAAATAAACATTCTAGATTAAATACCTAGGGATAGCTATCTACTATGACAAGCAAAGCAAGAAAGTAACCAAGTCCGTGCTAATGTCAACTTCTTGACATGGGCTTCGCAGAAGCAAGTGGTCCACTTCACACCTGAAAGTATAAATGCTCCCATCTACATCCCCGGATCTATAGAAACCAGTGTTGCACGCATTCCTGTGTGATCACACCAGAAATGTGGTTGCTCTGCTTCCTGATGGCCAGCAATGCCTCAAACAGAAGCTCTGAAACATATGATATCTGATGAAACATCTTCAGATGGCGTCTATGTTTTCGCTAACATTTTTATTTTATTATAATCAAATTAAATTCATTAAATTGTATTTATGTTACGATATATTACCACTTTTTAATTCAATTTTTTTCCTTTCATTTCTTCCGTTTAAATGTTAGGGAAATATTTTATTATAAATCACATTTTTTCTGTCTGTCTTTCTTTTCCTTGTAGACAATAAAATTTTGGCCATAGTCTGCACTCGCTTGATTTAGTTAAAGTCTTTCTAGACTGGCCCAGACAGCACAAGATTTAGTGTTGCCTTGAAAGACAGCTGCACGACTTCTGCAGTCCAGTAAAAGAAATATCTTTCCGATGCAATTTTTGTTGAGTCCTATGTCAGTTCCCAAACAACACCTCTGTCTTCGAGTTGGTGCCTACTAGTCCTCACGACTGACAACAAGAATCATGTTGACAGCGTGCATTATTCTTTATATTCAATTTATAGTTCGAATTTCTGGTATAATGTGTTCATTGATAATTATAGTCTACATTCTAATCTATTACATGCCTCTCTTATTTAGTTCTTGGGTTTCAGGTTTATTGGGTGTTTATTTAGAACTCAGGTCTTGTTTATTTTTTGTTTTTTTTTTATCTGGGCACACTTCCCGAGTATAAGTGCCCACTGGGATTAGTAAAGTTAGTCATTGTCATTGGCTTCTAGTGTATTCCATGCATCTGTATTTTAAGCTTACAGTTCTGGTTTATTGCGTGTGCCCGTATTCACACCTCAGGCTTTTGGTTTATTGTGCGCATCTGTATTTACTTTCAGGTTTCTTGTTTATTGCGCGTTTTGCAACATAAACTGGTTTTCTTACCACTACTGTATATGCGATCTGTTCTTTGAGAGAAAAAGAAAAATGGACTTTCATAAAAAGGTTCTGAACTACGAAGTGTTATGACTCCCAATCAACATGCTTAACCACTTTCCTGGATGCACACGATGCACATGTAGTTCAGAAAATGTTTTAGGTTATGAACACTGATGCGATGTTCTGCAAAGTTTTGTGCGTCAGGAGTGTCCATAGACTGGCCACTGACAGAAGGTCAGGCTGCCAACAGACGAGTGCCTCCTACCCGTCCGTTAAGGCGCTAGTAGCCTGCATGGGCCTTCCATGGGCCTTCCATGGGCCCTCCATGGGCCAGTGCAGCAGATGAAGGCTGTTGTCTCAATAGTTCTTATATTCATGATGTATGTCGCCATTGGTATGACACGACCATCTATATTCTACTTGCAACCGACTTTGTACCCAGACCTTGGTGTGTCAGTAACATCTATACTTTACTTGTTGCCACCTTGTACACAGAAGACTTTGTCACCGTTCACTTGATAGTACATAGATGTCGCACCTGTCCGTGACTGATGAACATGTGGGTGTTCCATTCTCTTTTCCAACATCACCTGCACCAAAAAAGAAGCAGGTAGATCTTTTCAAGTTGGCTAATTAGACTGAGAAAATGCTAGCCCTAAACGCGCCGTGCTCATTAGCCTCTTGTGTTCACTCAATGCATTATTATTTCATGATTTTGCCCCTGACGACATTTCTGCTAGGACTGGCAAGAAGGGTCGTTTTCATGCAAGATAAACAAACACAAGAGTTTCTTTTGTTTGCTCAGCAGTTATCTGACATGTTTGGCATAAAGTTTAATCACCTTAAAGTATGTGAGACGCGGCGTGAGTATAAACTTGATCCGTTTGTTGTGAGGTGTAGCTGGAGGAATGGAGGATAGAGTAGGCTTTTTTTGGAGAAAGCAAATAATGCTCAAGACTGTAATATTAAACAGTCATGCTGTTTTATAGATTTCGGAGATCTCAAGTACGCTTTTGACAGACACCTAAATCCTCTGGTAAAGTCCCTTCTTGTTCTGGTTGTTCTAGTTTTTGTTATTCTTGTTTTGTTTTGTGTTCTTGTTTTTGTTGTTCTTATTATTTTGTTTTTCTTATTATTTTGTTTTTATCATTTAAGATTTTGTAGTTTTTGGTTTTGTTCTTGTTTTTATGTTGATCTTATTTTGTTGTTCTTCTTCTTTCTGTTTTTGTTCTTATTTCTTGTTCTCTTTTGTTCTTCTTCTTGCTCTCTTTTTTGTTCTGGATCTTCTTGTTCTTCTTCATGGTTTTGACTCTTCCTCTTTTTTCATTTCAGGGTCGTATTTTCGTCTTTATTCACTCTGCTGTCTTAGCTAATAACTGGATCTGGACATGATTACTTTCACAACCCATATAGCGCTCATTGAATGATGGCTAATTTTGACATTTCTTGACATTTCCACACTAACACCAAGGCTCCTTTTCCATCTCCTGTTCTTGAGCGGGCTTCCGCTCCCATCCCCTTTCTCTTCCCCCTTCCTTCCTTTCCTCTCCCTTCCTTGCCATTTATCTGGTCATCTACCACTTGGCACGCGGGTTGCACGTGACGTAGCTGACTGCACCAGCAGATGGTCCCCCTCTCTCCCTGAAAAAACAAAAAATAAATAAATAAAGAGCATTCAGTGCCCGCGGTTTCTCCTTAAAGCACTGGCTGTGCCAGTTTGATGCAACACTTAAAGTTCGATCATTTCACACGTGCTATTTCTCAACCGCCTTGTCTAGAAGGCATGTGTGTGGATAGGGTTTCAATTTCGTCGTCGCGCCCCGAGAAAAATCGACATTTTCTTCATCCTTGTGCACACACCCACATCTACAAGATCTAGAAGATAAAGCCAAGCCAGTCTCACATTTTCTCGTGTCACTTTTTGCAAACAGTAGTTTATTTTATTGTTTTGGTCAAAATACGAAACAGAAGGAATTGGGGTGGCAGAGAGATAAAGGATGCACATGACTCTCAATAAACAAAATTTTTTGTTGAAAATAGAATTTCGAGATTATAGATTCAGGACAATGAAGGGCGGTCGGATGAGAAGGAATTGTTTGCCATTGTTGTGACCAATTAAGGTCGCTCTTATCTGGACAAAGTGCAAAGCTTCACATCTCCAAAGTGTGCCAAAGTCCCCTTGTGTTTGTGTTTGGCAATGTATTGGCAAATAAGTCTGGACTCAGCGCGCTGACCAAAGTTCCAATATTCTGAAAGTTCGCACCCGAAAACCTTTTCCTGTTACCTTCACACACAGCTTTGTCAAACATGTCACACATAAGACAATATTTGTCCTGTTAGTAAGGGCGCTTTAGAGGAGCACAGTGAGCAGGCCGGCGATGGATTCACCACGAGGTCTTTTTTGTGAGTGTCCGACAAGTCATCGACAGACAACAGCTCATCTCAATGATGCGTCGTAACCTCCCCGTCAACCACCGGGCATGTTACTGATGAAACTGAAGAAGATGCCGTCAACGACGTGAATTTCATTTAGAAGAGGCCAAGGAGAACTTGGTAATCGATCATTAGGGCTAGGGGAAAATGAATCAATCACTTGCAGCAAAAACAAGATCGATCCTCAAAGCTGACAAAAAAATAGTCGATCATCGAAAACGGGGGAAACTTTTTATTTTATGTGGAAGCTATGAATAGAAAGTGCATCGAGCGGAGAGGGCGTGAATACAAGAGTGAGGCGAACAGTGACCAAGCACTGGAAAGCGTGAGCAAAATGAGTTGGGGGTATGCAAAGAGGAGTGTGAGTAATAGAATGGCTCCTCTTAAGACTCGGGTAAAAGCGACGATAAGCGTCCAATCCAAACGATTGAAGAGAAAGAGTGGATAATTGCATGTCTCAAAGAAAGTTGAAAAAAGGACAAAAAAGACTGCAAAAAAAGAGACCAAATGTTAGTGTGTGGTGAAAAAAAATTCTCTTGGGGTCAAGCGGAAAGGGACGAAGAAAAGTACGAATTAAAAGTGTTTGATGAAAAAAAGACATGAGTCAAGCGAGTGCTTGTTCTAAAGAGTGTAACGAGATCTTCCTGTAAGATTAGGTCTTTGCAGAATCGAAAAATAGAGTTTAATTGCGAGATGTCTAAGTGAAAAAATAGTTCAATAAGAAAAGTGTTTGAGGAAACATTTGTTTGTGTGACAAAGCGTCGGTATGTCGCAAAATTGGTGCGAATAGGCAAGTGTGAGAAAATGTCTGAGTGAGAAGCGCTCATGTGAGAAAAATCCTGGAGAAAAAGTGTTTAAGTTATAATGCTCATAAAGTTTTTGAGTAAGGACTGTTTAAGTTAAAATGCATCGGAATGAAAAAGTTTCTGAGTAAGAAGTATTCTTTTGAGAATACCTCTGTCAGAAAGTGTTCAAAAGAGCCTGCCTCTGCATAGGAAAGTGTTAGAGTGAGAATACATCTAAGTGAGAAAATATTTGAATGAGAATACATCTGTATGGGAAAGCGGTCAAGAAAAAATAGTCAGAAGAGTTTGAGCACATGAAATAATTTGTGAGAATATGTTCAGAAATATGTTTTTCCGAGCAAATGAACGAAAAAGAGTTCTGAACAATGATGAGGATGAGGGCCGATGATGAACACACACAGCAGCTCTAACAAAAACCACTGAAAAGTCGTATGCAATTTATTTTTTCTTCACTCAGCCTGAAGACTAACCTCCGTGTGAAGGTAACACACATCTGGACGACAGCACCTTTCTGTTGGCAGTAGATCAAGCCCTCTCCTTCGAGTCTGGAAAGCCTTATGTGTGAAAGTCGCGTGCCACCTGCGTGCAGTTGCTGTCCGCACACGTGCTGTGTTTGCAAAAGAATTCCAACAACAACGCGTGCAAACAACAGTGAGTGTGGATCCTCTGTGGCAAAGGTATTGACAACTTTAGTAATATTGTAAACATACTCCTGTCACTTTTTGTTTTTCGAGAGGTTTCTAGAAGTTTGCAGGAATGAAACACGTGTGTGCAGTGGGACAAGTAGCGGCGGACGTAGCAAAACGGCACGTGACAGAAATTTATATCCAAATGTGTCGGACGTAGTTTCAGGATGAATAATACCAAACCGGCGGAGGTACAGACAGACGACACATTCCTGACACGATGAAGTTTGTGACTTGTAATTCAGGGCCCTGACGTTTACTTCTCAGTCCCAAAGGAACTACACAGACTGTGACATATTGTGCGCCATATATAACCGTTGATGTCAGTAGAGAGAGTGCCATACTATGTTAGTGGCGGTGAAGCTTGTTTTGTAACCGCACGGTTAGCCTTTTATCGTTGTTACGGTCTGCTTGAGAGACTGATTACTTGGGTATCGGCAAAGGTGGACCTGTGTGTGTGTGTGTGTGTGTTTGTGTGCGTGCGCGCGCGTGCGTGCGAGTGTCTGTGCTGTGCGTTTTGTTGTATGTTCGTGTATGTAAAAGCGCTTTGTGCTTGTTTTTTTTTCTTCTCTTCTGGTTTTGATGCGCAATGAGCATTCTTTTGAATTGATAACTGCGCATTATAAATGGACATCATCATCATCATCATCATCATCATCATCATCATCATCATCATCATCATCATCATCATCAAACATTGTGTGTATATATATATAAATGTGTGTGTGTGTGTGTGTGTGTGTGTGTGTGTTCATTGTTAAGAGAGAGAGAGAGAGAAATGCAGGCATGCATATTCCCCAAAGTAAAAGATATATGACACAGGACGACAGACAGACGAACGTTCGGGTCACAGGTTTCGCTCAGCTCACATCCCGGGCGTGTCAGCCGATCGGCTATAAACCACTTAAGCAGTTGGCCTATCGCGCCATCCCGGCATGCATTTGGACGAGACGATTCAGGCTGTAAGAAATCGCCTTCTCTCATTTTCCCATCCAGGGGAGATTATCTTGGAAGAAGAAACCAACACCTCACTTTCGCCCCCGACAGACCCACTGACTAACGAGCGCCAGGCCGCCACGTGAAAGCGAGCGCCAGCATGCACCAAGGCTTAGAGCAAGCGCGCAAACCACGAAAATCTGATTTATGTCCCTTTCATGTCGGCACTTCCGTGTATGACGTAAGAGGGTATTAAGTGGAGTTGGACAAAATGGTGTGGGAGCACTGACCCGTCCTGAGAAGTGATGGAACGGATAAGGAGGTTGGGTGGGGATGGGGTAAGGTGGCTTGTAATTGTTTACGTGTGTGTGTGTGTGTGGAGGTGGTCAGAGGGTTTGGAAAAAGGACAGGTGTTTGTCCCTTCAGGAAATGTCGCAACGTAGTCAAGACGTGGGGTAGGGAAGGGGAGCTAAGCTATTTTCTGTCAAGGACTTTGTTGAGTATTTATAATCGTGAGGGTGGGCGGGCAGCAAAAACTAACACGAGAGCGATTTTTAGCGTTCGATACCCGCAACATCTGTACCGGGTATATTTCTTCCGTCAACACCATCCCATCTCCCAACTTCAACACAAACTCCGCGCGATTTCATTGGACGTTTAAACCGCGTGCACGCACGCACGCACGCACGCACACACACATGCACACGCACACAAATCGCACACCTTGTTAAGAATTAGCTCTTTCGTCAATGCCTTCTTTCTTTCCTGCTTCACCTATCCTTCGCTTTCTATCTCTCGATAACAACAACAGCTAGCGATAGCCACAACAACAAGAAAAGTCGATGGACTGTTCTGACTAAAAACTCGGAGCAGCTGTTACAAGACAACCTTTCTACACGCTGGTCGATACTTTTTGCGCATTCAGATTAATCTAGCAAATCGTGCAAAACGTTTTGTGAAGAAAAAAAATCCCGGATTTTATCGCTTGAGCAACCGTGTTTCCTTTTCCGCGCATGAAAGGGAATGCTTGTAGGTCTCCATCACCCTTAGAGAGTCGTGGACACTTTGATGTCTGGAAAGCAAATGCAAAGGCCTGTATCAGCCCGTAGAAGTGCTTGTAATGGACCTGTTCTTCAGACGTTACAATTGCAGCAGACGGCAACTACATCGTCGGTACGTTTGAACGAGGTGATATTTTAGTCACAGGCCATAGCCTGCCCGCCCTTTGCCCTTACAGCAGGAAAAAAAAATAATGCGACGTCTGGAGCAGAGCTAGACCATTATCAGAATTACCATAAATAGTGGCTCCATCTGAGAAAGTTGTTAAAATAAAATTAATTTTGATTTTGTAAAAGTTACATTATGAACAGTGGGACACTTCTCTGGTGGATTGTACTCCATCGTCTAGCCTCGGCACGTTAAGCCAGAAGCTCTTCATGTGGAAGGAGGAGTCACGAAATTTAATCCGAAAAAATGTCAGGCGCAGGAAGCGCAAGACATAGGATGGTTGTCTTGGTGACATATCGCTGGGTCACAAAGGACACAAGGCATCAATTTGTCATGGTCCGCTGAACGAAAATTAATTAGCTGTACACAGAAGTGCAGGATGTTCATTTTATACCCATCCTCGGGGCAAGAATGGCTGTTGGCTTTTACATTAAGATGTTATCTACCGAACTGGCGCAGAAAAGACACTGTGGTTGTAATCAATACAAATTGTATACCGGGGGTAGACTGTATAGAAAATCATTTTTGACCATCTGTTTAGATTATTGACACCAATTCAGTGCTGGTGCTGGTGTTCCTTGTCCAGATTGAAGTAAAATGAGAACAGGGAAATGCAATGAGATCGAGTCAGCCAGCGTTTCCTTTTCAGTGATTCTGAAGAATATCGTAACATGCATTTAAAGCAGAAATTCAATTTTCATATGCTAAACAAAAGTAAACTTTGAGGACGAACTTTACAAACCACCCTTCTCTTATTTGAAAAAAAAAAACTATATCTCTAGAAACAGACAATGAACGAACGACAGAGAACTAAAAAGCAGTTTTTGTGAAAGAAGCAAAACACAATGTCTTCAAATGTTAAAGATAAACGCTCAAAATATAGATTTTAAAAGAAAGTTTTATGTGCATTATTTAATATGAAGTGAGTGAGCAGAGAAAGCTTTATTTAAAAATAAAAGAATAAGAACGGTAGATCCGTGAATATAACAGTAACACAAATTATAACAAACAACCAAGGAAAGACCTAAAATAAAAAACAATCACAAAAGAACAAAAACCCCATGCCCGTAGAAATTATGGATAAACAGATAAAAATTCCAAATAAGGTGGTACCAACTAGAGTAGGAATGAGACTAGAATATTTTTCTGTCTTTCTGGTCAACCCATCACGAGAGGCCATAGCTGATGAAAGAAAGAAAAACAAAACAAAGAAAGACAAAAAGAAAGGAAGAAAGAAAGAAAGAAAGAAGCTGTGTTAGGTAGAGGGACTGGTCAAAGCTAGACAGATTTTGTCAATTTAACGCCGAGGCCGATGTGCTGTCAGACCACTGATCTGAAACTAATGGAGACATTCTGGCTGCCGCTGCCTAAGCCGACCAACCGCCATATTGGAAGTCGTATTGTCAACGTTGCAAGCCTTGTTGCTGTTGTTTTCTCAAACTCCTTTAGTTCTTTGATTTTAAAACTGTGGACATGTCAGTCAGTTTTCGTTCTACACATGTTTATTTGTTATTACAAGTGGCAAGATGGCTCTTTGGTGGTTTCAGCAAGTTTTATTACAGCGCGCGTACATGCTCTACAGTTTTCGATCAGTGCAGAAGAGGTCTTACCCCGCTCCTCCTTCCCACGCTTAAACATCGTTTGTCGCGAGTCTCTTGTTTACTGCAGCTTACTTCGCGAAAACAGACACAAGTTCTGAGTCTTGCACTTTCAAGGTTGTACGATAGGTGTGTGATGTGCCGACATCTGTGACAGAATCAATAGGTAGTTCTCCTTCCTCCACACGCCTTCTGTTACCATCTTAAGATCAGTTATGGTCGTCATGGCCCTGTTCTCCGCGTCCAGGGGCCAGTTGCACAACACGTTTCTAAACCTTAAAACTGTTCTAAAGAAGCAAAATCTCTTCTTAGCCATTTTGATGCATTGCAGAAAAACATACAAAAAATTGTACTTGAAGGACGGAAAGTCAGACTTAAAGAAATTCTCAAATAGTGGTGTGCACTTTAAACTAATTATCTAAATAGAGTTAAGGCCTAAAAGTGTTTAAAATTAGAAATGTGTTGTGCAACTGGCCACAGGAGGAGTTGACATCCTCGTGATTACAACAACGGGGTTCAAACCAGAAGGCACGCACTCTCGGTTCGATATCCGTGTGACGCAGCGTGATTACTCGAGCTGGCCCAGCTGTGGAGTGGGTCCCTGACATTGTAGAAGGTTTGGGTTGAAGAAGGCTGGATAGCAAGGAAGTAGAGAGGTATGTCGACTTCACAAAAGCTAACCCGGAGATAAGCGAAGGCTCTAACATCTCACTCCCACAACTTTCACGAGGTTGCAGGACTACCTCTACTTTTACCCACCTCCGCACCTAGAATAATTAAATCACTTAGCATATAACTTTTTTAACATATTAATTCCACTATATGATACACAATCCGAATACAACTAAAATAAACTTGAAGTTTTAATATCCACATCAACTACAGGAAAAACATAACTCAGGCATAACATTTATTTTTCGGGAAAGTGAGAGCTGAATCTTGTTTTAATAGCATTTTCCGTCAAAGGTTCCATTAAGCACTAGTTTCCTGTTGGCGCAAAAGAATGAGGACTTCATCTCTGGCATTTAGTCACATGTTTTCTGCTAAGTCATACTGCAGGCGTTTCTTTGTAAAAAAAAAAGTAGGACATTTAAAAAGTGTATCAACGATCATCATTTTAGAGATCTAGCTTCTAGCCGTGGCTAAACTCGTTTGAGAAATGGGAGGAATACAATAAATTATGCAAAACTTAAGGGTGCCTGAAGGTATAAGGTTGTACTGTCCACGTTAGCCTCCCGACAGGTTTATTGCATCAGATGCAGTCTGGGAACGCCCGTATGCAGGTTACCTCAGCCCCGAATCGTTGCCACTTGGGAAGCTCTCCGACCTTTTCAGTGCCGACTGATTTAAAGGATGCGAGAAGGGAAAGTTTTATAACGGTGATGAAGAGCCTTTTTTTTTGCATCTGACAGCATAAAATACATCTGTGTATGTCAGAAGCATTTTCTTATGTGGAGATGGCAGAGTTGGTTTGTGAAAAATTGATTTATCAGATGCTGCACAATTTTAGTGCGTGCACATCTCTGTCTCTGCTTCCTGGAGATTTATAAACTTCTTCTGTGGTTTATAATTTTGCGGACTTAGTCGTATTCTTCTGTGTGGTTTGTCAGCTTCCTGCGTGATTTGGAAGTTTCCTGCGGGACATGAAAGCTTCCGATGTGGCTTGTAAGCTTCAGGTGAGGCTTGTAAACTTCCGGTGGCTCTTGCAGGCTCTTTCGTGTAATGTGTAAGCTTTGCTGTGTGCGGTGTAAGCTTCCCGTGTAGTTGTTAGGCAGTATACAACACACATAGGAGGTTTAACAACTACACGGGAAGCTTACACCGCACACAGTCTCCTTGTCTGCTTGATGTGCTTGCTGAGAGGCAGCTTTGTGCGCAACACGCTCGTCAACCTCAAGAAGGATCAGATATGACCAGCTTTTCGTTTTTCATTTCCTCCAGGGAGCATCATAGACAGTATTGTAATGTATTCTATGAATCCTCCCAAAGTGTAGTTTGTTCTCTGTTCAAAGCAACTCAGAGAGAGGTTCCCGCCTGCACTGAGAGCGTGTAAGCATAGCGTGCCCCTTCAATGTGCCACAAATTGAATCGCTTTCGGGCTCGTCTCCAGAGATGCGAACCAATTGCCTTTGAAATGACCGCTCAGAGAGCAAATCAGAGAGTTACAGCAATGGCAGGAATAAATTACAGACACTTCAGGGTCACTGTTGTTAAAAATGAATTTACTAAATGTTTGTGGAAGGAAAAAAAAGTATTAGTCACTTGTTGAAGTACATCTATGAATTTTACAGGCAAACAAGAACAAGCGCATGAACTTATTTGCATTAACAGGAACCATTATCAGCACCCAGGGTGTGCGCGCCTGCACACACACACACACACACACACACACACACACACAAATATACACACATATCCGCGCGCGTATATTTATACGTCTCCCTCTCTCTCTCTCTGTCTCTCATGGGCAAATTCAATTCTCAATGGAGCTGATAAGAGATGAGCAGATTTCACAGATCATTAACACAAGGTACTGTCTGAGCCAGCAGTACAGCGTGCCTACTGTCGGCACATAAGCAAGCAGGGATCGGTCCCCTGGCTGGCATTTGCTTTGTTAGCGAACACCACTCACGGTTACTGCCGCTCTTCTCTCCTATTTCCCTGTTTGCTTATGTACTCCTGCGCGTTCCTGCAAAGTGGTACTCCCCACCCCCACCCCCGTGTGTGGCCTGCTTCCTGTCGCGCGCTATGTGCGAGTGTGTGAGCGCGTGTGTGAGGGAAAATAACTTAAACCAAGTACACGTATCCTGGTCAAAGCGCAGCGGCTGATGTTGATAATCTCAGTGATGTATTATTGTCTACATCACTGAGATTATCAACTCCAGCTCCATCGATCTCCGCGATTTGTCAAAAACAAACCACAGTGGTCTCGGGATTACATGTAGAAACTATCCAGGGCTGCAAATGCTGTTAACGCTGCCTGTGGTCAGCATCTAGCAGAATACTCAACTAGCCTTTCATCTAATTCCCCCCTATGAGGAAAACGCTGGGTTGCGCATGCGTCGAATTTCCCATAAGGTAGTCGCCTCTCCAGAGCATGCGTTAAGCAGCGTTATTCTTCAAAATGGAAGTTCTCAGTTTATATAAGATTGTATTTTTATTTACATGTAGTAAGCTGGCAAGCGATTTTACCATAACTGCAACGGATGCGAGACCTTGTTTTGTGAAAGCGAGGCTGACATCTTGGAACAAATTTTTGTCTGTGGTTGGAAGGTCGGATTAAGGGGGCTTCCGGAGACAACATGGTACTGACAACGTATCTCAAATCATACTGACAACAATCCACAGCCGCAAGAGTACTAAACACGAAACGGGTCTCATAACTCACTTTTTTATCTGCATCCAAGCACTTAGTTCAAGGTTTTCCATGGTGTCATACCTTTGTTGACGCTTTTGGTTCTTGCATGGTTGACTATTGTTGGTCTTTTGTGTGCAGAGCATTGAGCTCGCATCCTCACAGGGAGATACGCTTTATAAAATTTATTTGTCTTTGTTATTGCTAACGCTGTTGTTGTTATTGTTGTTATTATTGTTGTTATTACTCTTATTATTCAATGTTGCCGCTGAACAGTTACAGCATCCGTCTTTTTCTTCCAGTCAGTTCATCTCTGAACATCTTGATCAGTCTTTTCCGGGTTTTTGAGAAAAGTTTATTTCAACGCCATCTGTGCAGACTGCTCTGTCATCAGAATAGTCGAGTTAAGGACTCTTCATATGCTGACCGTTTGTTGATGCGTCTGAAGGTGTAGTCCGGACTAGGCTGGACCAGTCAGTGACCATGTCATTGACATCCTTGTTTCCTGGTTCCTCACGACGCCCAGCAGACGGGGAGCTTGGCATGCAACAAGAAGGAAAGCTGATCCGGCTTAATTCATTAAAGGGCGAGGCTGTTTCCGAAAATTGGGCTTGAATGCGGGTAATGAGAACAGGAAGGCAGAGAGACGTCCTCTTGGCCGGGTGACAGGCTAACAGACTGCTTTTTGTATTGATCTGGGGCCGTGTTCATGAAACTTAGCTAAGTATTCGTTCCGGGTAAATCAAGTGTCTTGTCTCTGTCGTTATAAAATGGCGTTCAGACTCCCTGGGTGCTGCTTTACCTTCGGGAGTTTAGTTACAAATCAGTGGCAAAGATACCCTGGAGTACAATAGCATATAGCAACATCCGCAGGATCTGGACAGTACATCGCAACTACGCAGGCAAGACATTATTCCTTGATTTCTCTATTTTGCCCACGGATAACGACTCACCCTTGTTTCATGAATGCAGCCTCTAGACCTAAGTTTTCAAAGTTCTGACCAAGATTTCACAACTTTAAAAAAACTGAGCGAGGGAGAACTTCAGAAAATGGGTACTACAATAATCAGTTTTTATTTTATTTTATCCACGATTGTTTCTCTTGCTAAGAAAAACATATACATACAAATAGGTGTAAAATATATGTATAACTTAGTATAAGATGGTATTCTTTTAATAAGACATGCCTAGCGTCATCCTAAAATCATTGCGATGGTTAAAGTGTGTTTCACCCGACTTTGCGATGTAGAGACAAGCACTACAGTCTTTACGAATGAAAATGTCATCCCCTTTCAATCGAAAGATTCTACACCCAGGACCCAGTATGAAGTATGATAATCCTGGGAAACTTTGTATGACAATCTAAAATTAGAATTATTTAGAAAAAAAATCGCTGTCTTTAGACGGTCGTTTAAAGTTTTGATCGTTTCCAGTCACCAACTGTTTGCGATATTTTATTTCACGTCTTTAGACCGTTAATACTAACTAACTTACTTACTTACTTATCTACTGTCTGTCTGTCTGTCTGTCTGTCTTATTTTGATTTTCCTACTCTTTGTTTTTTTCTACTGGTCGTGCTCCAGTTACCGTTCTTTCAATTTTGTCCTCTAACTTCTCACAACGAGAAAAACAATCTGGGTTGTCGACCACTACGCTAGGTCGTGATTTCTACGGGTGTATATTATGATCATTAATAAAATAAAACTCTATAAACCAAATTTTGCATAAGGAGTCCAGGAATCCCTTTTTTCTTAAGCTTACTGAAGACCTGCTTTTGACACGTTGTCTTTGCCTTTGTTTGTATTTGAGAAGGTCGCCCTAATGGTTGATTCAGCCGGTGGTGGAGGACAAAGAGGACGGCTGGGAGACAGAGACACTTCTTCCTCGCTGACCTTCGGTTTGACCTTGACGGTGATGGACATGCACAGCAACGACTCGACCGACAGTTACCCGCTCCCCTCGTTGGACGACATGTCGCACGTGGACTACCCGAAGGAGATCGTGATCAAGCCTTTGTGGGAGATCGTGCTCAAGACTCTTTTCTACATCCCGGTCATCACCCTGGCCATCCTGGGCAACATCCTGGTCATCATCGTGGTGGCGCGCAACAAGCGCATGCGAACTACCACCAACTATTACATCGTCAACCTTGCAGTCGCCGACTGTCTTGTGGCCTTGACCTGCTCCTGGGTGCATCTCCTTGATGACCTCACGCCGGGTTGGGTTCTAGGCGCCTTCTTTTGCAAGTTCAACACGTTCTCTCAAGGTGGGTGGATGAGGATGTAGGTGGATGAGAAAGCGACGCGCGCGTGCGTGCATGTGTGTGTGTCTCAATGTCTCTTTAGCTAAAATGTAATTGAAATTTTACTTCAAAGAACCATCACGCAAAGAATTTCTCGGCAAGACGAGAAACCTATGACATGAACAATTTTCAGTTCTACAGGAAATTACTGTTGTAAAAAAAATTCACTTCAGGTGTACAGGCTTTCCCTTAATCTTCATATCTCGGCCTTGACATTACTCTGTGGAGTTTAAATATCATAAATAGGAGCATAGGTAGGATGTCTAGCTATTGAGTACTGCTAATGGAGATGATGCTAGACAAAGGATCGTAAAGCAATGTCTCATTTGAACGATCCTTCCCTGATCAGGCGATCATCGTCTATCCCAGTTTCGTTCTTTTCGGAGGAAAAGCCCTGCTCTGAATCCAATTTAGAAGACAGGTCGCGAACTAGGTTTAGGTAGGAAAACTTTATCATAACATGTTTTGATAGTCTTCAATCTGTTAGTCGATCCTTGCATTTAATTGGCTGAGATCGATGCATTAGTTCTTCAAATTCTGTCACACAAACGGACCAAATATCCCCACGTGCTTTGACATTTCACGTTCGTTCTTGTCACATAGTCACTGGTTTTCAAATCAATCGCAGAATACACACGGAGGGATTTATTAAGAAGTCGAGATATGTTTACCTTAGATTTTGGTTATTGAGGACTTGCCAGGCCTCTAGGTACTGATCGGAAGTAAAACGAACCCGTATGTAATAAAGCTATCTTTCATAGTTACAACCTCTGCAGTATTTTAAGAACAATTCTGGCACAAGAAGACAAGTCTGATTTCAATAACAGCTGGTCATATTGTCTATTTGCCCTACACGCACAGTCTTGGGTTTCACCATGCACTCATATTACATTAGTCTGTGGCCTCACCATGCATTCATATTATATTAGTCTCTAGTCTCACAATGCACTCATATTATATTAGTCTCTAGTCTCACCATGCACTCATATTACATTAGTCTGCGGTCTCCCCATGCACTTATATTAGTCAAAATATTGCACAGGAAGCTCATACATGTTTTTTCTGCAGGTAAAAATCCTATCTCATTGAAATATTTCACAAATGTAGGTGTTTTATAGTGAGATGAAACAACAACCACATCAATAGTATTAAAAGTCATAATGTGCAGATATCTATAGGCTTTACTGTGTTTGTGTATGTGTAAAGGTGTGCGTGGGTGTGTGTGTACGTGCGTGCGTGTGTGTGTCCAAACGTCCAAGTATTGTTTCAATTCCGCGAAAGAGGTTTAAAAGTTACTTTACTTTGGTCATACACTTTCTTAACATCAAGGAATCCAATTTAAAATGTTCTTTTAAATTAACAACTTGGATCACTAATTTGACATTTGACTCAAATCAGATCGTAGCCTAGTTTGTTTGGGGGTTTTTTCCTGTCTGGGATGCTTTGCGACTTGGCAAACAGTCTACACAGGGTTTCTATGTTTCAACACAACTGGAAAAAATCTGAAAGAAAGAAAGACAGTCAGGAAGAGGAGTAGTAGGAGAAACAAAGTGCTTTATACACTTTTTTTCCAAAATCGCCTAAAGGTTTTGTAGAATGATCGAGAGGAATAATATTTATGATGCAAAGATCCTGGAAGTAGTGCCTCTCATCACGACGAGGCCCTAATTGTGGCGATGTGAGGCCACTTCAAGGCCAATAAACTGTCTGGCATTCAGATCAAAGTCTGTGTTAGTGATGAACTGCCTGTTGACACTTCCCTGTCCCGTCTGTGTGAGGAGAAGGGGAGCTGATATGGAAATAGGGGCACGTCTGAATAGGGCCTGGATCGAAAGCTGATCCATATAACAGTTTCGTCGACTTATTGTTGATACAAATCTGCTCCATGGTTGAGGCACATCAGAAAATCTTACAGGAATCGTCGTTCATTTATATGGTTTGCAACAAAGGGAAACTTCGTTAGTTTACACTTTCTCCGCCATGCTTTCATTATAAACATTTTTAAGGGCAAATTAATTGTCGACAACACGCGCTAAGCTTCAGTACAAAGTCAGAGGAAACATGTCCACGCATCCTGTTCAGGTTGTTTTTCTCACAAAGAAGCTTGTTGCATGCTATGAATGATTGGCATGCACTGCACTTAGGAAACATTTATAGAAAAGAGCACAGAATGCTTTTAGTAACGATTTTCAGGTCCTAGTTCTTGTGTTCCTGTCAGAGATCACATTTTGACATCTACTCAAGGCTTCTTTTCATATAAGCATGACATTTGTATTTGCCAAGAAAAGACTACTTTTTACGAGGGGGAAGGGGGTGAAGAACTGCCGCTGGAAGAATTGGCTTTGTTACTGTCTTCAACCTGCCAGCGATGTTTGTGTTTCAACCTGTCAGCGATATTTGTGTCTTCAACCTGTCAGCGATGTTTGTGTTTCAACCTGTCAGCGATGTTTGTGTTTCAACCTGCCAGCGATGTTTGTGTCTCAACCTGCCAGCGATGTTTGTGTTTCAACCTGTCAGCGATATTTGTGTTTCAACCTGCCAGCGATGTTTGTGTCTCAACCTGTCAGCGATGTTTGTGTCTCAACCTGTCAGTGATGTTTATGTTTCAACCTGTCAGCGATGTTTGTGTCTCAACCGCTCACCTATGACTGTGATACAGACTATCACCCATGCCTGTATTTCAATCCTTCAGCCATGGCAATGCTTCATCCTGTCAACTAGGGTTTTGATTAAATAAATTAACGAAAAGGTAACAAGTAGAGGGTGCTGTGGATAGATAAAACACCACACAGCAGGCTGCCATAAAGAAAAGGTCTTCTCGGTTCACTCAAGAGCGATCGACACAAGTGAAGAAAGGACCGCCGTAGGACCAAAACGTCTGGTGACCGCCACCAAGAGGTCTTATGAAGTCTTCTCGACTCTCTACAAGTGTCGTAAGAAGTAAATTTTACTGCCTGTCTGGTGTAAAGAGGTTTCTTTTGTGTGCCGGTCTTTATTGGTCTCGTCACAAGTAAGGAAAAACAACTGAGCTGCTCCTAGAATAGCCATGACTATGAGAAGCGTTACATAGTGATTTCAGCTGAGGGCGCTTGAGGTGAACAAGGAGGTCAGAAAAAGCGGTCAGCGTTTCGGTTGTCTGAATAGCTCTCGGTCGATTGAGACCCACGAAAATATAACAAGTTTTCATTCTTGTTTACTGAATTTCCTACCTTTTGAAACTTCTCCATTTTCCATCTTAAAATATTCCACTTTTCACCAAACTGTCCACACTTCACACATTAAGATTAAAAAATAAATAAAACAGTAGTATCTCGTCTGCAGTTCATTCCTTTTTCGATGTTATTTGCTTCTTCTTCAGATGCATATCGGTCAATGAGGTGCATCATGAACCGACATCCGGGCATGTGCTGTGAATACAAAATTTAAAAAGAGGATTTTTTTCTGTGTGCCCATGTTATATCATTTCAAAGATATCTGCGTTTGTGGGTCCGTACGTCAGTAGCCTTGCTTCCTTCCGTAATCAATACACGAAAAAAAATGTGGCTCAGTTTGATAGCCTCTTAGCTTTTAGATGAAACTGTGGTTGATGCCCTCGTCTTTAGAACAGAAGGCCGTAAGTTCGAGACCAGCACTAGGCTTTACAGACTGAAAAAAACTTTCCTTGATCATCCAGCAGAAATGGGTTCCTGATGTATCACCTAAACACGACGAGCCACTTACGTTTACGGCCACGAGGCTTTGCGACCTTTAACCATTTCATTTTTTTTTTTTTTACCGCTGCGGGTAATTTTCTCGTTGTTGCCAGTGACCGTAAGACTACAACCTCGCTGAAGTACCGCCTTCTCGGAAGCCTTGATATATGAGGTAGGTTCTCTTCCTTTTTTGTCCTTGTTTCAAGACGCTTGCGCGAGCTTCAACAAGGAGATTCACCCCTTCCTCACTCTTGTATCGTTTATTTTTTTTTCCTCACTTAACTAGCGCCTTAAATTGACTGCTGGAATCGCTGAACACGCGGTTACTTCAGCTGACCAGGTCACTCGCGCTGCATCACACTCGAATGGCCTCCTCCACCAAGTTCCTACCTGCGTGATCAAAAGACCGGCGAACCCCTAATAGGGGGAAGTGGGTAGGGCGCTAGGGTCGCCAGGAAACGCCCGCACTGTAGTTACAGTTAGGCGGCGGACATGCCAGACTGGGGAGATTGGGACAGCTTTTATCACGCACCAACGACGAAGCGCCGCTAAATTACTCCACACGGACGACGGTGCTGATTTAACAAGACAGCGACACGAAATAAAAATTCTTCACGATCGCTATTTTTTCTGTTTCTGCTGTATTATTATTATTATTATTATTATTATTATTATTATTATTATTATTATTTGGCATATACTGGATGTACTGGCGCGTGCATGAATGTTGACGTCCTTAATCGGGTGTCTCTTGGACCACCGTCATTTGAAAGCTATCGGAGATGCTTTGCTTAATCGCTCGTATTACCATACCGCGTGACTGGAGCGTGCGAACTGGGATCCAGGAAGCCTGATTTGCTGTCATGCCAGTCTTGGGAAAACTTCAAACGAAGTCTGAAAAGGGAAAGGGCAATCTCCATTTATCTGAAGATACTCGCTTGCTTCCTTGTGGCTGGGAAGGCCCGTAATCAGGTTCGGGTCGTAGAACTGAAAGTGAAATCTGCGCCTGGTTCAATAATGGGTTTTTTTTTTCGAATAATAGTGTTCATTTCCGAAGTTTATTCTCTTTCCCTCTTCGCAAGGTCAGTGCTGCAGCAGACAAGAACATCTTATTTTGTTAGGTGATTGGATGATCCCCTGTTTAAGCAATGCAGAATTGCTGACGATGTACTAAAAACGTCAAACGATTTTCAAGAATGATTAGCTGTTAGTGTATCACGTCATCACTAAAAAAATCAAACTGAAAACTCTTCTGCGCTGTACAAATGAACCACAAAATAAAACAAGATTATTTCTATTTTGTGTTTCCAGCCGCACGCACGCACGCACGCACGCACACACACACACTCGAAAAACTCTCAAATTTATGTTAATCTTTTGTTGCTTCAGTTACAGCGTCGAAAGTCATCCATCTATCCGTCGACATACATCCTTCAATCCATCTTTCTATGTGTCTCTCGACCTCAGGATTCAATTTTCCTCGTCTGCTTTCCTATTTCTCCAAATCCTCAGTTCTAGAAAGAAGCCATCACTCGTATTTTGTTCGCGGCGAGCAGTGCCTGGCAGGCTGGCCAATGGAGCGCATGATTACAAATCACCTTTAAAAGCTGCCTGACGGTCTTCAGTGTAATAAACCGCTCGATCAAAACCATCAGCTGGAACAAACCACCTCCACGGGCTGACACGAAGCCGCGCGGCATCCAGCGGCGTCGAGTGAATGCAGCTCATCCTCAATGACTTTTACCCCCAGCCATTAATAACATGGGTATTAGCTGTGAATGGGAGACATCAACGTGCTATATACTCAGGATGCATTGAGTCTTCAAAACTATTCATTTTCTTACTCATCACTGCTATCTTCATCGCCGTCACCAACGCTACTACCATCATCCTCCTCCTCTTCGTCGTCGTCGTCATTGCCGTCATCATTAATCCTTACAAATTTTAGAACCAGAGTGTGTCAAAAGTCCTTCCATCAATTTAACATTTAACATTCTACACGAAAAAAAATGATTATTACAACCGGTATGCTTTAAATATGCATGTGCACACACACACACACACACACACACACCTGCCCCTAAGTCTCAATATGTAAATATCACTCGCGGTCTCGTGTTCGTGTTGGGAGCTCATTGAGCATCCTTGTTTGCCATTGCTTGCCCATTCCACTGCACAGAATCAAGACAAAATCACTTGCCACTGCTGAGCACCAAAACGAACTCGATCCCTCCCCCAAAAAAGCAAATATCTCCCAAACGGTTTTCACTCTTCAAAGAAGACAGGTTAGGTCACTGTGCTTCATTGTATCTCCATAAAAAAGCCATAAAATTCACGATTTTTTTTAAAAAGTTAATCAGGTGTCTGGCGAATAAGACGAGTCCTATACAGTTTAGAAAACTCTGACAAATGATTTTATTTAGCGGACGGCCAAACATCAAAAGATCAAAGGCGAGAGTATCAGATACTTTTATAGGTACTTCTACAGGTGCATACAAAACCATTTTGAAGACGATCCACTCTCCTTCTCCATCTCCACAAAAGCGGAAAGAGGTAATTGCTTCTGTTTTACATAAGGCTAGACAAGAGGAGGTACTAAAAATAGGGTACCTCTTTGACGGCGTATGAAAGCCTGTAAATTACTTTGTCTCTTGCCTATTTGTAGACATTTTCATTAACCGGAAGATGCACTGTGTGTCTTTGGCGACAACGGATCACATTGACAATTATTGACGACTCCCTCCCGCGAGGGAACAGGTAGAGTCAGGTGAAGTAAACAATATGAGATACATGCGCACAGGTAAACATCCTGTCAACGCCCGGATGAGGGTCACGGGTAGAAACCTTCGAGGTATTGATGAATGATCAGGGTGAAGGTTTGATGTTGAGGACAGGTGTTTCACGTTGGACACAGGTGTAGGTGATCCATAAATATGCTTCATCTACATTTTGACATATCGACGAGCCCAAGTAAACCCACGCACACACGAACACACAAGCGACATGTGTACCGCGGAACAGACACACACACATACACACACACCAAGATATACACATACACCAAGACACACACATGCACATCATATGTGTGAGTCTATGCGAATATATGACATTTAAACACACATAGACATAAACACGCATACACACGTACGCGCCAGCACAGACCTTCACATACAGGTACAGTAAAAAATCATCCTCGTCACTCTTATCATTGTTATCACCATGAACCTCAGTGGTGAACTTAAGACTTCACATCGCTAAGTTACCGAAGTCCAGTTTCACCCACGCGCAGCACCGTTAGTGCAAGGTGCCTGGAAGGTAACATAAGCTGTGTGCTGATATTTCAGCTAACATATATCGTCGAGATATTGCGCTGTTTTCCAATCCCCCAGCTACTATTTTCAGTTTTCTCCGTCAAACATGCATCACCTGTCAGTAGCTGCACTTCTGTTCGTTCCTTGTCAACACCTGCAGGCGTTTTGCGTGATTGATGTCCAGACCCTGGCAATACCTGCAGCTTGTCCGCCTGATTGAGATGTAAGGGGCAACTCACTCACAGGTCACACCCCCACCCCACCCCCACGTACTCTGTTGCACGTTCTTTGCTTCACTGCGTTGAGCATCTCGTGACGTCGTTGACCTGCGTGGTCAAGGGTGCGAGGTCAATCAGCAGACTCCCTGGCCAGCGACGTTTTGATTGGTTGCAGCAATTGGTTGCATTAACCCCGTGCCTTGCCCTCGGGAGCAATCAGATACCCGAGGGGTTAAAGAGTATTTGGCCGGAGGAATACAGACCATCCGGTGCAAGGGCTGTGTGGTGTCGCATACTTTCCCTAAACTAAGCTGACCTCTTAGAAAGGGAGGAGAAATGAAAAACACAGAGAAAGAGAAAGAAACGAGAGAGAGAGAGAGAGACCGCTATCACGAAATACCGCACCTGAAAATAGTGCGTTTATTGTCACCTCTCGCCGCAACGATCAAAAGTGAGGCGACTGTTTGTATCCTGCTTGTATCTTCCATCACATCCTTTTGCCGTTTTCCCCCAGTTTCATTGCCACGGGTCAATGCCGAAGCGAGGACCTTTGGAGTATCTCTCGATCTCTGCTGATGTGCATCAATTACCCTTTTTATTACCCAGAAAGTCGGGGCAAGCAAGCTCGTGTATTAATGTGTGGCTTCTAACATCGAGACTTTGTGAGCATTGCTACAATGTGGGCCACCTGCACAACATATTTCTCATTTTAAACACTTTGAAGCCTTCAATCTATTTCGTCAAAACAGTTTTATAGAATACTTCTAAACGTGGTGCACAACAAACTTTTAAAACTTTTCTAACTAAATAGTTTACAATAAGATAAAACTCTTTAACCCGGACTTGGGTTCCTATCAGTACCTACTTATGTGAAAATGGCTGCTATATAAAAACAGCGAAAGGGAAACTTTTAATACACAGTGAATGGACTGTTTTATCTAGTATGACAAAGCTGCGTGCGTGGCTGATGTGGCGACCAGTGAGTACAGCAGCAGCAGCAGAGTGTCAATAGGCCGCCACGTCACGCGGTTAGCCAACTCGACCATTGCTAAGAGACGACCACCACGATGAGGCGACTCGACCAATCACTAGATGGCGAAATTCTTTTGCATAAATATCATGATAATGTACACGAGTATATCATGCGCTTAAAATATAGTTTGAAAAGTTTATTACAAGACAGTCTGATGATAAACTGTTGATGTGCATCAAATATCATTTTACATTTTTAAATCGAGAACTTGAGCACTTGGCGTCCATTAGTAGTCGCTGCTATCTCGTCAATAATACATGCAATATTTCAGTTTGTTGAAATACAAACCATTTCATTTTACCACAGGGTTTCTTGTTTCTTGTAAGCACCTTGTGTTCATCCCCTCCTTCCCAAGCTGATTGTGACAACCACGGTCATCACCAATACAACCGTTTTTGCCAGTTTAGAAAATTGCTGTTTTTAATTTAAAAGAGAAAACCACTTTTAACATGTTGCTGAAACGCTCGTGCAATGACTTAAGAACGATTTTTTGAAAAAAAAAGTTTCTAAATTTGCTTCCTTAAAACAGTTTTAAATTTTAGACACGTGTTGTGCAACTGACTTCTGGAGATCGCCTTTGCAGCTGCCTGGTCCAGTAGGGAGGTAGGTTTTCCACGACGTTTCTGACGTTAGTGCATGGGTCTCTTACATCGTTATACTTCTCCCATTCCCTTTGTAAGATTTAAAAAAATCAAGTTTACATTTTTCACTCTAGGGGGTTTGTATTCTATGACCTAGGGCAAAATAGTAATATAAGTAACCGGTGCAAAAATACAATTCAATAAATTTCGCAGGAACTGCAAATGCAGACTGGATCACTGGACACAGTAACAGTTGCGAAGCAAGGAGTACTTAGCGACAGTAATGTCGTACAAAGTAAAGCTTCCTGGGGATAACTGTTCGAGATTTGTAATTGGCTGGCCACCTGTCGCACCCGCTGTGTTACAGTCAGACGCAGTCAAGAAGTTAGATAAAGATTTCACGTACACTGTTTCACTGTAACTAACTTTATAGATCCGTGAGTACGACGATTTGCCATTAACTTTAGCTTTCTAAGATATCATAAGTTACGTATATCCATGGTTTAAATCAACATTTTAATAAAGGTTTTAGTTTGAGATCAATAAGGAGTTTTGCGATGTTAACTAGTTTCTTAGCGACTTTCAGCAAGTTTTGTCAATATTTAAACAACAATTTTCATCGTGGGTGTAAAACATCATAAATGTCATCCAAACGTCATATGATCTGGAAGATTTAAAAAGGTTGGAAAATAGTCGAAATCCTAATCCCTTTACTTATTACAAGTGAAGGAATCTCATTTAAAGAATTATTGAAGTCGCATCTGCGGCACAAAGATAGTCGCTCTAGCATTTTGGGTAACCATTGACAGCGTCGCCGGGACCCTGACAGGAACATCCTGAAAGTCTGTAATAAAGCTCCTTTACACGTTGTCGGATGACAATAAAACTTCTCCATTCAAATCAGCCGAAGTCTGCAAGCGGCGAATACAAAAACAGGTCCGTTTTTCAGAACAAAGTCCGAACAGCCGCCGGCCCTATTGCATCTCCCAAGCGCAGACAACCCCTTGACAACATGGTATTTTCTCCGGTCGCCACCTTGCCAGGGGCGGTGCAAGCGCACAGAGTGCTCCTGATTGCCAGGAAATGAGGGCTAGGGGTCGCTATGAGCAGTTGTGGTGTTGTAATGACGCCAGTTTTGTTTTCAAGAATACCTCTGTCCAGCAGAATCGGCTTCGAGGCTTGGGGTTTGGCCTCGGTTGTCTGTTCAAACAACACCTTTTTGCTCCGCCTCTCCTTTATTCTGATGTTACAGGGCTATGGGGCGCTGTTTCAGCCAACTTTTCTCATGGATTTGCCTTTTAATAATTGTGCGCGAACAGTATTCCATAAATTAACAAACCTGTTACCTGTGTTAAGGTCTCGTTTTCGATGCGGTTCTTTATTTCGCAGCTGAAGGACAATAATCGTCTTCTGTATCTGAGTCATTCCTGATGTATTTTTAATATGAGTTTTGCGTGTCTGTCAATAGATCACACATTGAGAGGAAAGTCAGCCTGTTTTCATTTCCCTCTCCTAGCCAGCCACCACCTCCCACTCTGGCTGCCATGTAACTCAGTGTTCACTGATAGAACGTGAATTTTCGTCATGGAAGTAAAGCTATTTTATTTTCCGCGCCTGTGTTTTTGTTTGTTTGTTTGTTTGTTTGTTTGTTTATGTTTAACATTTTGTGATAAATCTAGATTATACGAGTGTTCTCGAGTAATATTAAATACACTTCATTGACAGCAAGGAATATAGACTTTATTCAAGCTGTACACGTCCCTTGTTGTCCCCATCATGATGTGAACATTGCTTCCTGAGACGGAGAGACGGATCCAGGTGTTCGAAAAAAAAGAGCTTTAAGAGACTTCTACGAATTTTCTACAGGGTACACGAGATGAACGAATTCGTCTGTAGCGAAATCATTTCATTGGTACGTTTCCAGGAAACCCTCAACCATACCATCAAACGGCAAAAGCTGGTGTGGTTCGGTTATGTCGTCCGACACAACACTGAAAACAGTCTTACAGGGGTAGGTAAAAACGGTCGCCGCCGAGGAAAATAGAGAAAGAACTGGGTTTGACTGTGAATGAGTGGACTGACACTAGGGGCCGTTCTAACGGGAGCACAAGACCGGTCTCGCTGGTTCGCCTTCGCCGCTGCTGTGCCCCATCCACTCCTCCCGACGACTGATACTGGCAGTGCCAGTTAAGGGGATGAGGAGGATATCTGATAAAAAAAATTAGTTTCTGCTTCCACAGCCTTTATCCACCTACTACTCGATTCTGAAAGCACATCTGCATGCACAGTTTAGAACGGAGACGCCTGCACGCTTTAAAGGGAGATGAAAAATTATTATCTTCTCGCCTGGAGAGTACTGTTCTTGTTTTGGTTGTGTGTATTAACGCCTTGTTTGCTAAAGGATCATGAATTTCTTGTTGACTGCAGCCTGGTGTACACGTTTACTTCTAAGAGCAGAAGAGCCGGACAGACGGCCCTGCTCCACTGGATCCTCTCAGACGTCATCATTCAGCTGCTGACGCCGGGCAGGAAGCAATCTAAAATCGAGCTGGTTACTATTTACAACTTGTCGCGCGCTGCTTTTTCGTGAGCTGTACTCACCCCCACATTGATTAGTATTGCAACCAACGTGCAGCCGCTCCTCCTGTCCGCCGCTGTCCTCTCTGCGCAGTTCCCAGCCTCCCCTCTGGTATGTCGACACCAGTGGCAGTGATTAGCGTCTGCGAGCTTCCACACGTTTCCATTCACTCTTTCGATTCCTGTGGTTTCTGCGAGGCTGGGCACCAGTCTGCTGGGCTGCACCACCTTTTTCTTCTACCTTCCCCTCAACATTTTCTAGTGGTCAGGGCTAGCTTTCGAAAATTCTTTGAGGGAAATTATTTTTTGTTAATTGATTTAGCGCTTGTTTGCTATTTCTTTGATGCTTATTTTTATTACTGAGTTTTTATTGATCTTTTATTAAGCATTGTTTTATATGTAATATATATTGCTTAGTTATCATGTATTTCTTAATATTTCTGTTTATTTATTATTTATTTCGTTAGTGCTTATTTACTTCGGAAGAAGTCGTTCGTTCGTTCGTTCGTTCATTAACGGAGATAATCAATCTGCAGTGTGCTGGCTGATGCACAAGACTGTAGCCTTCAAACTTCTCCCCATCCAGCAGCTTCCAAAGACTGTAGGCACCTGATGTATCCGGTAAAGTATAGGGTTTGGGGAAGGGGCAGAAAGAATGGGTTGTCGCCCCCATCCACCATGTCGTGTTCTGAACATCATGAGCAACTTATTTTCACGGCCCCTACTGCTATTGGGACTATTGGCAATTTTTTACTCTTTCTTTTGTTTCTTTCTTTGTTTCTTTCTTTGTTTCTTTGTTTGTTTCTTTCTTTGTTTCTTTGTTTGTTTGTTTGTTTCTTTCTTTCTTTCTTTCTTTGCACAGGTATAAGAACATTATTACTATTTTTATTATTAACCTTAAGAGAAGTTAATGACTTCTTGGACATGAAGCTAGTGTCTTTTTTAACCGTACAACGCGGTCGTTAGCAGATTGAAAACGAGTTCTTCGACTCTGGGTGGTCGAGGGCACGCCAGCCAACGCTACACTGCGTCTTCGAAGTCAAACGCCTTTAGGCCATCAACACTGGGAGCAAAAGAGCAGCATTGGCAGAGTCTAGGTCATGCTAATGTCTTTATCGGCTGCAAAAATGTCAGTAATTTAGTTTCTGCCCAGAATTCTTCAACTTCGACCCGCAAGGAGCTTTCGTTCCCTCACCCACTTCTCCATCTCGCCTTGCCCTTTGCCATCGTTGGGTTCGGAAGAAGAATGACTGTTTTGTGTCGACAAACAAAAAAGCTCTTGAAACATTACACTCAAAAAGTGTGTTGTTGTAAATCTATTTTTGTCTACACACAGCTTCTCTGCCGAGGTCGATTTGCATAACCTGTTCTGAGAGAGCCATAATTTCATTACTCAAACTTAGGTCCAGGTTTGTTGTGAGCGTATGCTGCGGTAGGTTTCAACAAAATAAATAAATAAATGCATGTATGTATGTGTGTATGTGTGAGTGCATGAATATATGTATGTGTGTATGTATGTATCAAATGGACGAAGGGAATGGAAATCATGGAAATGGACACGCGGAGTGACTGGACCCTGGAAGGAAAATGTCGTCAAAGAGCAATAAAATGTTAGGGAGCCGGAAAAGCTTATCGGTTATCCTCCCAGCAACAACTCTGTCACGTCATGAGCTCGATGAACGTGAGCTATTTTCCTCCCCCGCACAGGAAAGAAATAAAATACACTGTCAACTGTCTCTTACAGATATCTGGCTTCTCAGCATCGAAACAGTGACGATAAATCAGAAGAATGAAGAATGTCCTCTTATACTCTTTCGGTGAGACTGCTATCTCTCAGGCATGAAGGTTTTATGACAACAAACCCTGAGCTAGAATGATTCAAAATTGCAGTGCTGGTTGACATGAACAAAAAGTTTCCAACTTCTCGAATAAATTATAGAACACATCAAAAGAATCTTCTCGTCTTGGTAATCTTGTTTCATAAAAATCCTGTGCTTGCACGATACCGCTAAGTTACACGGAGAGGTAATTTTGCCGCCATAATTAAATACCAGAATAGGTACTTCTGCGACAGCAAACTGCCGGAAACCAAAAATAGTAAAATACCATGTGGCTCCACTGTGAACCATTACTTTATCCACATCACATTGGTGAGTGGCTGCCTAGGGAGCAAGTAAACGCACTTCACCTTGATGGCAACTAGCAGACATGAGCTTCGGTCTGGAGGGGTTTTGCCAAAGACTGACTTAGCTTCCATTTTCTGAAGCAACACTATGCTCAAGTGCCCACCAGTAGAAGTAGGCTACATCGATGTCTTTTGTTTTTAGTAAGTGTGAGCGGAGGCATTGTAGAGCTGTAGCCTAGTGTTACAAAGCGCTTGGCTTTAATCATAAAGTCGCCAGGTCGAGACTTTATTGTTGTCCCCCTCCTCTTCAACCACCACCCAGCAAACACCAGGTGTCTATAAAGGATCCGATGTCCACGTAGCGTGTCCTAGACACGCTGAACCACTTACGGTACCCTTGAAGTGTTTTGTGCCCTTTAGTATTTCAACTGGCTGTGTGATACCTAAACCCACCCCTCATGTTACAAGACGTACCCCACCCCTCACACCCCTCCAACCCCTTAGCCTTGCCTTGTAGTAGCGCAGCAGGCGATAAGATATTTGTTCTTTTATCACATTGCTGCTGCATCATCAAACGACTACAAGTAAGAAAAGGGTGATAGATGAAGAGACACGTGTCACTTACAGCCAATAAGTCGATCGCTTTGACCTCTTCGTGAGAACCTCCTGTATGTGCCTGGCATCAGACGACACGCATTTGGACGCCGCTTCCTACTCTTCTTTGGCCCCATTGCCTGAAATCCCTTGGCCCTTTCCCTTTGCAAAGTGAGAAAATTCAAAGAATACCGTTAATACCGTTAATAGTTAGTAATCTCCGCTTTTTCTCAAATCCTTTTCTCCCTCTTCTCCCCTACCTCTCTATAGTTTTTTATATTTAATTTTGAAATTAAAGTGAACTTTTATAGTTTATGATCTGTGCTTTTCCAACTTTTTTATGGTTAAGCAAGGAACTGCACTATTAGACTACTTATTATTATTATTGCAGTAGTATAGCCTTTGCACCCCACATCATAATAACAAGGTGTTTAAAAGTGAGAGCAAACAACAAGAAAGCTCTCCTTCTTCCCTTCTTTAATGTTTTCACTTCCTACACTTCTATTTTTCCCCTGGTTGATTCCTTTTTTTCGTGTCCTTCATTGCGATCCTCACGTTTGTTTTTTCTTCGAGTACTTATTCCATACTTTATTCTTGCTAACTTTCATTCATTTAACCTTTGTTTTTCTTTCCTTTTTCTTTCTTTTTCTTTTTCTAGTCTTTCCTTGTTTCTTTCTTAAGTCGGTCTTTATTTCTTGCAGAGATGTATTTTTGTAGCTACAATGGGTAACTGGGCTTGGAAGTTAAATTGTGTGGAACAGGAATTTTTGGTTTGTCATCTTGTGCATTTACAGTGTAACTGTTATCTTCGCCTCCGCAATGGAGGAAGACACAATTTCGATGCTAATGTGCAAACCTGACACAGCGAACATAATTCTTTGGACCTCAGAATTGGCTGCGCTGTCGAAATGGCTACGGAGACCAAAGGAGGATCGTCTGCACCACTGACGTTCATTTCCTCTGCCGTCTGTTAGCGACACCACGTGATCCCGCAGAACGTTTTCCCTGCTCCCTTAACGCCAGGGGCCGCAACCCAGCAACTTCCGTTTTCTCAAATGTCCGCTGCGAGGCCGATCGGGAGGCTTTGCTTAAAATGACAACATTTCGCCGAAAAATTACTAGCTCTTCGCACGGTAGTTGCCGGCAGTTCAAAAGTCTAAACGCTTCAGACATAGACAAATGCAATTGAAGGCATTAAACGCCGCATTTCGTCAACACGTGTGAACTGACATGGCATGGGAGCGGGGAGGGGGGAGGGGGGACTGGCTTCGGTCAGAAAACCCAATAAGTTGATGGAGCCTCGGGGAATGTAAAAATTCTTCAAGGAGCCATTACGGGGACGGAGAAAACGATAGTCGTACTTAAATTCAGTTCAGCATTCACATTAGCCGTGCTGTAGGAGAAGTCTTTAACATAATGTCTTACGCTCGTATCGATGAAAACAAGACTCGAAACCTCGCATTGCCGAGTTGACTTTTTAACCTAATGTCTCGTGCTTACACTTCTTAAAACAATCCGAAAGGAAGATATTAAATAAGTTGTCACTACCTTCTTTGTGACAGCAAATTTGAAATAAGGCGCTGCAAGGAAAGTATAGTACTATCAAAAGCGAACACTTTAACAATTTCGTAAATGAAGCTTAGACAAGCGATGCGAGGTTATAGAGCCTTTATTTCTTCTCCCTTATGTAAATGTAGCTCTTTGTGAAAAATCACTTTTCGTTTCGTGTGTCAGTGCAACGCAATTAAAAACACCAATTTTGGAAGGATAATTTTAGAACGCCTGACCCATCAAAAGCCGACAAAGATCAAAATTACACAAATGCAAACTATCGTTGTGAGTAAATCTAAGGTGACATCGTGAAAAACGTTTAGAAAGTTTAATTGTTTAATTGTCCTGCGTCATTGTAATGACACAGCAAAACGAAATAAGATTTAACAACAAATACTCGTATCTGCAGCACGTCGTAACATCCTCTTATTTGTTCGTTTTGCTTTTAAAGACTTGACAGATAAACGATACTGGCTAACGGTAAATTGACCCTCCTCGTAATTTTTTCTTTCGTTCGTGAAATCAATTATTTTTACCAGAAATATCTTTGAAGCATCTTAAAAGGATTGCAGACATTTCTCAGTCAGTTTTGTACCGAAGGATATGACGCAGTGGAAGAGACAGAGATAAGCGAAGACCTGTAATGACTGGGCAGAACTGAGTTGTGTGATAATCAAGGCAAACATCAGGGAACTCAGCAATGGAGAGACGGTGACGTGTTCTTGCCGAATACTCCTGCCACCCTGCGGGTTGTAGCCCGTTACGACTAGGAGAAGGTGGGTGGAGTCCGTTCAACTGCCATGTCTGCTACCTCACGCATAACCCCGAAGGTGAAGACTTTTTATGTTTAGGCTGAAGAACAGGGAAACATGTTTTCTTTATATCACACCTCCTCCAAACCATTCCAAAATTGCTTGAGGTCCATTAACTCAAAGTTTTTCTTTCAGTTTTGTGAGTTCGTGTTTCAAAATGTTTAAAGCAAACACAAAAAGAATATTTTCTTTTAAAACCCTATAGACCTTATTTTAAAACCAAAGTATTTCTTCTGACAGAAACTTAAAAAACGATTGTTTTTAGAAACACCCGCAAGGAAATAGTGGCGAAGAGAGACATCTTGATCACAAGGGCGTGACTCTTTAGGCTCATTCAGGACTTCAGGTTGTGTGCATTGATCGCTGATGTTGATTTTCGCGCAGGCGACCCGTTATGAACGAGTTTTAATCTCAGCCTATAAAAGTTGCAAAACCCTGCACTAGCCATGCTGCATACCTCCTAGCCTCCTTCTCTACTCTTTGCTTCTTTTTTTTTTTTTTTTTTTAGGATCCTACACACGCTTTGCCATGGAAATCTGAAAGGATCTGATAGAAGTTAAGGCGATGAAAAGATAATCATGATTGTCGAGTCCTATCCTTCTCACCGCGCTTCCGAGTTAGTGTTTGAGTTAGTCTTTGACTGAGTTAGTCATTGACTGAGTTAGTGTTTGACTTAGTTTTTGACTGAGTTAGTGTGTGACTGAGTTAGTCTTTGAGTGAGTTAGTTTTTGAGTTAGTGTTTGACTAGTTAGTCTTTGACTGAGTTAGTGCTTGACTGTGCACAGTTACGTAATAAGAAGTGCATCATGTCTGGGTTGGGTTTCAACAGATCGTTGCTTTGTTCTTTGAACTGTCGACAAATTTAAGTATGATATAAAGACATATAGTTGGTCGTAAATCTGTACAACTAAAAGTAAATCGAGTCTGGATTAAATCTGTCAAGTGGTAATTCTCCTTCTGTTTCTCTCTCTCTCTCTCTCTCTAGCTCTTCTTTCCTGCTGTCTTTCCTTCTTGTCTCTCTTTTCTTCTCTTTTTATCTAATTTTTTTATAAACACTGTTATCTGTTCTTCCTAAGACAAACGTTATAGGTCAACCACTATTGGTTCTGGAATGATTGAAAACCTGTAAAATCTGGGAGCCATTGCTTGCCAACCCACGTCAGCATTATAAACCAACATCCCGACAGCCTCCTTCATTGCTTGTTTTAACAGTTTCCCCTTCTACTCGAGTGGAAAACGAGCGATTAAGCCCCACAAGAGCGATTACTCTCACGAAGAATGGAGGAGTTGTCTGAGTCATTAAAGAAATGTCTTCCTTCGCCTACACGGAGTGAAGCTATTTCTGTAAAAAAAAAAAAAGTTTTATACTAAATAATCTGAGTATGAGAAAATAATAAAACATTTTTTTTCGGACGACTTTTTTTCAAGAATTTCAAAAGAAATAAAATGGCAAAGCTTCCCCTTGAGCTAAGAATACAACGTGCCATCGGCAGAATAATTAACATTTTAAAATTAAAGTTGGAAAATTGCTGCCATGATTGAGGCGCGGGCTTTAGTTCTAAGCATTTTAACCTGGAATAATGATGTCGTTAAAGTAATGGAAGCGATCACTCTGGTGCTTTCATACTAGTTGTCGGCTTTTCAGAAGAATACCTAACGATCAAAGAAAGTCTTAACACGATGTTTTGTAAAACTTAGTTTGCAAAAACTGTGAGCGCAGAAAACACACACACACACACACACACACACACACACACACACACACACACACAAGCACACACATTGAAAGGCAGACACCATCATTGTTTTCATGACGAACGTGGGTGGTGGAGGCAGTCATGTGCAAAAAAACAAACAAACAAACAAAAAACATGAAGCAGAATTATATACTCAATTTGAAGAAACATAAATTTCGTACTTTGTGGTTGAAAGAAAAGACAAACGCTTATGTTATTGCATCCTACCACCCGCACCTAAACTACTTAATAAACTGAGTTATTAGGAAAAATAGAGTTCTTATTGAAACATGTGGTTGTCCATAATGATTTGCTACGTGTGCACTTTTAGTCAACAAACGTAGTCGGACACAAAGATATTTTCCCACAGATATGTCTGGTCTAGACGACTCCATTTACTCGTAACTAAAGCAAAGCGTAATGTCGCTTAACTGATTTCTCCCACCGTACTGATGACTTTCGTAAGAAAAACAATAGACTGTACATTTTTGGATTAGTGTTAAGAATGTAACAAAATGATTTGTTGAATAGTTTTGAGAACACAGCTTTCTCCTTGATGATCCTTGATATTTATTCTTAGAAACAACATACATTTCTTTAATTATATTCTAAAAATAGTTCTTCCTTGTCGAGGTCGTTTCTTTATCGACACCATATGTAAATCTAGAACCGTTAAGTCTGGTCTCAAAGTACAAGCAAGAGTGCTTCCAGCATGGAAGACAAAAAGTGCTGTCTGGGTCACCGAGGCTGTTTATGTGAGATATAAGATGAAGCCAGCAGAGGACCGCCCCCACTCGTGACAAACTTTCTCGGATTATCGAACATTAGAAGTAAAGAGATCGCACTCTTTCCTCTCAGCCATTAAAATGACAGGTCACATATGGGCATCGTGGAGTCACATTTCATGATGAGAATAACTCGCGTTTCGATGACCACAAGAGCAGACAGTTGCAGTTCGTTGTCGGGTTATCATATTTTTTAGCCAGGTTTTCAAAAGTACACAAGATCTTTTTCTAAACCTCTAACAAGTTATAGTGCATTCGAAAGAATCTTTGTAGAGGTAGACTTATTAGAGTTCACATTTTTTGTACGTGACTGTATTAAGTTTATTACATGCAATGTATTGCAAATTCAAATATCTTTGTATATTAAGAAGGCTGGGGTAAGTGTGTTACATGACACTATTTAGATGACAATTAAGTGCATTGCGCGATATACATTGAGATGACTGACTTAGGCTTATTGCATGATACAAGTTCAAATGTCTGAATTCACCGTGTTGTATGACACAGCTCAGATGACTGGTTAAGTACATATGAACTCAGACTATGAACGAATAACTTCTTTCCGTTTACAAGAGTTCATCAAGGGAACTTACTTCACATTGTTAAATGCATTATTTTTTAAGTACTTACAATGCTGTTTTTATTTAGTTGTGTTCTTTCTTGCGCTTGCTTTTTTCGTCTTAGATATACTAGAACATAAAGGAATAGCTGGCTGTCTCCCCCCCTCTCTCTCTCTCTCTCTCTCTATTTTTCCTTCTCTCTTGCCTTATTCAGAAGTCTGCAGGAGGTCATGTGTGTGGCTTTAATGTTAGGGCATGCGTACTGGCGAATCCGCCTAACGCCCCTATAGGTAAAAACACCGTTCTTTTTCAATAGGAATGTTATGAAAAAGACAATTTATAATGAAGAAAGAGGAAGTGTGAATTTACATCTAAGATTCGATCGACGTTAGGCCCATCGGCACTTGCGCATGCGCCAAAGAAAACGGGCGCGTCTGTAACCTCGCCCCGACTTTAAGACCTGTTGGATCACGTGACTTATCAGCTCTCCCAGTCTCTCTAGGCAAATCCGCGTTTTTCACCACCAGTAAAGTAACCTCAAGGAAGATAAAACTGTGCTCTCGGCCAGACACCAAATGCAGTATATCTTTTTGAATTCTGAAAATGTTCTATCCACAGCTAGCTTCCAGAGCCGCCATATTGTGATGCATGTGCTTTTCCACCGGCCGTGATTAAAACTGCAAATATCGCGACGACAATCCCAAAGCAAATTTCTGAGGTCAGTGAAACCTCAAAATTGTCATGCACTGATCTTGTGAAATCCAGTTTTTCAAAAAACACGTTCGTGACCCCTACTGTAGAATCTGCTTCAAACGAAACACAAGCCCCTATAGCCCCTCTGTTTGTCTGAGGCTGACAGCGTCACACTATGCACAAATATCTGGCTGGTTGAATAAACATCTCCTGTGTTCATTACTAGTGTACTTGTTTCATTAAGCCAGGTTTTATATCGGTCGTGAGTGTTGCAAAACGTTTATCGTAAATTCTGCGTGTGGTTCTCCCAGTCTTTGTTCTTGATAATGCAGCTATTCCACAGTATTCATGTAGAAATAATACAAAATAATACAATGTTTGCAACTACCGTCATGCTGTAAAAGTCTATGTCTCTGCGTATTTCTAATAGTCATTAACTGATCAGTTCCTTTGCATTAGTTATGGTGGAAGTTGTTTTAATCTGTCTGCAGCAAAACTCAAGACGAGATGTTGTCCCTTAGGCATGTCGGTTTTTAATTATTATTTTGCAGCATATAAAACGCTTACCACCATGTTGTTCCACGACCTTTTGACAGCTGTTACCTTTCGGTATTTTATGTACATTATATTTGATGAGTTACATTTCTAATGAATTCTTTAGCCTGTGTTATCCTTTATGTATATTAAACATTGTTCTCTCGTCTTATTATCGTTCTGTAAAAAAATAATTTGACTGCCACTGGCTCATCAGGATCTTTTTTTTTACTTGTAGATTCCTTATTATCTTTTTTTCTCAAAATGCATCTTTGTCACTATGACACGTAGTCACGTGCGTGTATGTGTGTCTGGCTGTATGTGTGTCTGGTTGTATGTGTTTTACAGCTAGTGTGTTTGCTTGCGTGAAAATAATTTTCGTGTCCCCCATTGTTTGCCTCACTGACTGTATTTTTATTTTGCCTCAGCTGCTTCAACCCTTATTTTCGTGTCAAACAACCAGAAGATACATGACGCACAGAAACTTTTCAATGCCAAGAGAGGATATTTACTTCGAAGCTATCAACTTTCTTTTTCTACAGGAAAATTGCTACTGTACAAACGACTTTCTGTGCGAGATGATGCAAATCTGGGCTTTGAATGCGAGTGCTTGTTAGAAATGTCTCGTGTCTCTGCTATATATGCCACGTCTGCTATCTTGACTAAACAGATAATGCTGGATAGAAAATCAGGGAAACAAAGAAGAACGTTTTTGAAATCAGTGATGACACTCTGTACCTCCCTAGAAAACTTGGAAATGCCATAACATTTTCAAAGAAAGCCCACCAGCTGTTTCAAAAATACGGCCATCTGATTACATGCTTGACTGCACTAGTCAAACACAAGTTATCCGTCCAAATAACTGCTGTAACCACAAAGAACTATAAAAACACAGTGCTATAAAGATCTCGAAATACTCTATGGGCGAGTGGGGTGAGGTGGGAGAGAAAAAGTTTCTTTACGCAGCTTCCTGTCAAGGGAAATCACTCAAAGAGTTCTACGAACTTTTCTTTCCGGTTCAGTATGTCAACGAGCCATCTGAGGCCGGCAAGATCTGCTTCAGTGGTATATTTAGATAAGCGGACTCAAGACAAAATATTTCTCACTGTATAATGATGCTGGCTATAAATATCAAGAAACTTAGACAGGACTTTTTCAACAGAACAGGTGACAGGCAGTTGCTTGAGGAGATAAAAAGAGTCTATCCTCTTATTTCTCTCTTCTAAGCCGGTTTTGTACAAACTAAGGCAAGCGTTGTTTGTTCTTGATAATATATTTTAAGATTCACTCCTGCATTTATAGTTTGTAGTATTTTTTTTTTACTTTGCTAATGACAGACATGGTAAGGGTACACAAAAGCTTTAAAATATAGGATTGTAATTTTTACATTCTCATATAAACAGGAAACTGGTGCATTCGAACGAATTACGATTCCATAAAGAAATAGTAACATGGAAAAAAATATTGCACAACAAAGACACAGGATTATATATTTATAAAGCAGCGCAATGTAAACAGTCTTATTTAAAAAAATATATCAGTATGGTTAAGGTACGCAGTATTTTGCTGTTTCGGATTCTAAATTCAAGAAAATCTGTTTTCTGACACAGAAAACAAAAACAAATCTTTCTTGCGTTTTGGAATGCAGAGGTGTAAATCAAAGAGAAAAGGCCACCCGAACACCATAACCACTCTTTAGTATTTGCATGTGGTGTATGCGATGTCCTGTGTGGGTCTTTGGTATACCAAGGCACTTGGGTGTTTGCTAAATATGCATAGAAACAAAAAGTGTAGAAAATTGGGGTTTAAAAAAAATCCGGCTTATCCAAAAAGCTCGAATGCAAGCTTCCAACGTTCAATCTCTTTAACACCTTCACTTCCTTTGAATATCTTTCAAACTGAAAATTCATGATGTAGGAAACTAGTTCACTGTAGCCCTGCTGGTTTTTTTTCCGGCCACCAAGGGCCCCGAGAAGCAAGCTTTCAAGAGATTACGATCAAGCATTGAATGTATGTCGCCGATGGAAGACAGGTGTTCTTATTACTGTCTTGCAGTTCCATAGGCCCCCAGATTGCAAGAGATTTACCGATAGATACTGCATTCAAAAGAAAATTGCGTGCGTGGTGCTGGGTGGGGGGGGGAGGTGGAGACCACCTGTTACCGACAAGAAACAGGCGTCTAAATAACTTAGGTAATACTATATAATTCCATATTAGCCTCGACAACATGGAGACGACCTGCAAGTTTTTTCTGTTGCCTGGGAACAAGTAAGGTTAATGGACGATGTGGTGTCCCCCCAAAAAAGTATCTTTCCACTTCATAATCTTTCGTCAGAAAATGTCTACTTGCCCCGTTGTTGCTCGTTAATTATTTTCACCATGCCCTGCTTCAAAAGCGTACATTATCAGATGCTTCAGTCTGAGATGCACACGCAAGAAGGTTTGAACCCCGCGTGGCACAATGTTTTTTACTCAGTTCCGGCGGTTTAATGAATATTTATCCCCGTGGAGGGTTGGGAAAGAAAGCCGCCATCACAAAAAACATGGCCTCGAGGTAACCACAAACCTTAAAGATTTCACTCCCAAACAACTGAAAGTTTAGGGGGCTAACTTTCTAAATCTCAAAAAAAGCCATACGACAAAGAAAATGGGACAACAGTGCCGTACAGAATAATTCGATATGATGATTGATATAAGTTATAAATAAGGCACAGTGTGTGTGTGTGTGTGTGTGTGTGTGTGTGTGTGTGTGTGTGTGTGTGTGTGTGTGTGTGTGTGTGTGTGTGTGTGTGTGTGTGTGTGTGTGTGTGAAAACTTGAGCGTTCAGAAAATCTGCACCGTTTTTCCTATCCTGATTACATTTTCAGAAGTAATGATTAGGTCCGCGAGTGCACCCCGTACGCTGCCAGTCTTCTCGAAGAATGGACATCACTTGGGCAACCACGAGTGCTCTTTCTAAAAAAAAAAATATAAAGAAATAATGAATGAAGCGTTCAAAATTGGGAATGTTCTTTGAGATACTTGAGATACGTTCTCTTTACAGACTACTTTCTTCTATCATTTTGTTAATAAAACTTTAATGTCTAGACTGTAAAGAACGAAAAAAACCACTCAGACAGACAAAAGATAGAACTGAAAAAAGATTCCTTTTCAAGTTTCTTTTTACTTAAGTAAATTTAAGAAAAAAAAAGTGTTTGCAAAATGCCCTGCATTAAAAGTCCGTGCACTATCGCATAGGAGGAGCGGGTTGAAGGGACGTGCATCTCAGCTGTTTCGAAATTCTTTTTTTTAAATTTATATGCAAATGAGGCAGCGAGTAGGGCAGGCCTGGAGACTAACCTGCTAGTAGTCTTGTTATCCTGGACAGTGAGAAGTCCTGTACGTGGAGACCTGAAAGAGACAGACACTGCGGCGATGTCTCCGGATGGCGGTCGAACCCTGGGAGACGTCGGGTGGCCGGCGGATCAGACGCGGGGTGATCGTGACAGCTGCAGTCGTCTTGGGTGTTCCTGGCGTCCACCTATCAGCTGCCCTGCTGCTGATGAAATACGTGTCACCAGAATGGTACCAAGACCAGACGAGACAGAATTCTTCCATATTATTTGGTCTGCCATATGTTGGTTGGTGTTAGAAAGACCATCCATCACTGGATAATTAGACTTTTAAATCTCTTTTCTTCTGCTCCTTTGGGTCTGTCCTCGTTTCACGAACGAGACGTTTGAGTGCATGTTTGAAAACAGGGTTTGCATTCTTGAAAACATGAGGTAGTGACATTTAAATTCATAAATGTAGGCACAAAATAATACGACTCTCTTTTATACTCAGGTATGCTCACACAGTATACTCTGCATTCCATGATATATATTATGCAGATCTTTAAATGTCACCCCCCCACCTGCAGGAAAACTACATTGAAAGTAACACATTAAAAATTTTAATCATTTACTGGAGTAGACTACTAAGAGCTGCCACGTAGGACTTGGCAAAACTATTGGAGGTCGACTTGAATATTTGCAACAATACTGGTAATGTTCCTCTTTACCTAGTAACAGTCGCGCTCACTCTGTTTCTTTAGTGCTTATTTATTCACTCATTCGTTTTTCGCTGCATTAAAAGGGAAAGACTCATATAAAGCGTAGAACGTTCGAGAATTTATGTGAAACGGCTTAGCTTTGCTCAGCTATCAAAGTCCTGCCTATGTCAAAGATTGTGTCTCAATGCATACACCATGTGGTCAGCTGAGTGGACAAAGACAAAGAATAAAGTACAAGCAGGGTTGTGAGATAATAAAAACACGGTTTTGGGGAGGGATGAATGAAACGCTTGCTTTCGATCGTTCGGGTGTCGAACTTAGTTCGACGCTGATCATACCTGCATGTGATCATTGGACAGAACGAAATCTACGCATACACCACCACCACCACCACCACCACCACCACATCATCATCATCATCACGTGACGATAATGATGGAAAATGTTTGTTTAAAGCTTAATGTAATTGCGGAATTGGACTGGTAGCTAACATTTTATGAACTGATGACGTAATTGTCACGTTGTAATGTATTCACAAGGTAGTGCATTCATGACGTAGTGTAGTGACGATGTAATGTATTCACGATGTAGTCTATTCAAGATGTAATGTATTCATGACGCAGTGTATTCACGATGTGATATATTCACGACGTGGTGTATTCACGATGTGATATATTCACGATGTAATGTATTCACGACGTAGTGTATTCACGATATGATATATTCACGATGTAATGTATTCACAACGTAGTGTATTCACGATGTCGTGTGTTCACGATGTAATGTATTCACGACGTAATGTATTCACGACGTAGTGTATTCACGATGTCGTGTTTCACGACGTAGTGTATTCACGATATGATATATTCACGATGTAATGTATTCGCGACGTAGTGTATTCACGATGTCGTGTGTTTACGACGTAGTGTATTCACGATGTGATATATTCACGACGTAGTGTATTCACGATGTCATGTATTGACGAGGTAACGTAGTTTTGATTATCGTTTGTTTGCAGTGCTGTCGCTGGTCTCCAGCATCTTGACTCTGACCTTCATCGCTTGCGACCGGTTCTTCGGCATCGTTTTTGCCATGAAAGCCCACTTCATCGAGCGGCGGGCATCCTTGACCATCATCCTCATCTGGCTCTGCTCCATAGCCGTGGCCTCGCCGCTTCTGGTCTACCGCAAGCTGTTTGTGGTCAGTCATACCACTTCTCTCGTCTTGGTGCCAGTCCTTCTTACTCCCTGACTCTGACTCTAAATCACGAGCGTGCACGAACGAATGATCACACGTGCATGCGAACTCCTGCGAGCACATACACGCACTGACGCAGAGAATCGTGAGAGAAAGAGGGAGAGGCCCAGAATTGTGAAAGGTCTGCACAAGGCGTGAACAGGGAAGAATCAACGTAGATTAAGTAAACACAATAAAACAATTAATAAAGCTTCGGGACTAAACTATTTAAAAGAGTAGAAAGGACATGCGTTACCGCCTTGCTGAACATCACACTACAATTTAGCAAACAAAGCGAAAAATTTATCATTTAATAATGAAGTTAATTAGAAGTTATTTTTCTGCGTTCAGATGTTTGTGCGGTCATGGGTATCACACTAGAGATTTTATGTCCTTGATGAACTGGGCATTTTTTAAAGTTCATTTCAATTCCCCGCAAATCTGTTGCACATAGCCACATAGCGGATCTCTCAGGTGAATGAGAAGGTCATTCATGCAGGGTAAATTCCCAAGAGAAAAGACTCATTTGAATAGTTCTTGAATCTTGGGCTTTGTTATTCATTTAGCAACGCTTCATTAAGTCAATCCGTCTTTATTTCGTTCAATCAGCTCGTTCATTTATTTCTTTTAATTTGTCAGTTGCTCGTTCCTTACTCTTTCGTTTGTTCCTTATTCGCTGAGTTCGTTCTGTTCGTCTTTTTTTTTTTTTTTAGTGAGGTTGGGGTTGTTGTTCGTTCAGCTCCTCCCTGGTTCTTCTATCTTCACCTCCTTCCATCATTGTTTCACTGACTAGGTCACCCGTTTATCTCCAAGGCTGGGATACATGTGAGGTCTTGAAAAAGATTATTAAGATGGCGGTTTCAAGTGGCGAGTTGACTGATTATTCAGACCAAACTTAACGATTGACCTGCACTTGGGACCGTCTCGCATGCAGCCCAGCCTCAGTTCTCACTGCGCATGTCTGCCCTCAGATCCCCTGGCGCGATTACACGGAGCGTTGGTGTGACGACACGTGGCCGATGGAGACCTACTGGGACCCGTTACATAACAAGACCCTGTCGGACTTCCCTGCGCGGCGCGGCTACTACGTCTTCGTGTGCGTCGTCCTGTTCTTCCTTCCATCCGTCGTCATGTCGCTGGCCTACGCCCTCATCACGTGGACATTGTGGGCCGCACAGGTGCCTGGTGAACGGACTAGCAAGGACATCAAAGTGCAGACCAAGCTCCGGAAAAAGGTAGCCTCACGTGCGGGGTCAAGTTTGTGTGAGTGGAGCTTGGGACTGTCCGTGTTTTGACACATCTGTGTGTGAGCATGTCTGTGTTTCAGTATATTTGTATGTGGGTATGTTGGTGAGTGGGCTTGTTCCTGTGTTGGCACGTTTTTATGCAGACGGGTTTGTATGTAGTATGAATGTGCACGCACTGACGTTTTCTGTTTCCTTCAATGGATTTGGGATAGAAAGAAGAAAAACATGACAGGAGAAAGTTGAAGAAGAGGAATGTATTGAATCCAGGAATCAAGAAAAAAGGAATCCTCCAACGAGGATTATAACATCTGCACCACAACCGATCACACACACACACACACACACACACACACACACACACACACACACACACACACAATATATATATATATAAGCACAGAGAGGGAGAGAGAGGTGATACTGACAGAGGGACGAACGCATCCTCGGAGCTGGAACATAAATTTTGAGAGAGGGACAAAGTACTCCCAATGTAAAATTGAACACATTCTCACGCACGCAGTACTCCAGACATGAACGTCTGGTAAAAATAATCGTTTAGTGCTTTTATCGCCGACCACAGCATGAGGCCTTGTGTTCAGTAGGTCCTCTGAGATACGATCTTCTATTTATACTCCCCCAATTAATTCTATTACTTATACTGCCTCTGTTAATTCTGCTGTTTATGTTGTTGCTATTTATATCGCTGTTCTTAATGCTGGCGCCGTCGTGGCCTTGACTGGCTGTTCTGATGCGATGACCCCTACTCAACCCTATTTACCCCCATACCCCCTGCTAGTTCTCCCACCACCACACATGTAGTCTCTAGACACAGAAGACATGAGACTGAAATACAAAAACGTTAATAGCAGCTTTTTTCTTAGGTTCTTAAAGTTATTTATGCGTTCGTATACAGCAGAAGGCAGACACCGTAGCTATTTTTGATGAGGTAAGAGAAATACTGCCTTCCAATCATCCTTGAAGCTCACCGCTGCACATTTAGTAGTTTTCTTACAGTGTTTTAATCATTTACTTGATGTAATTCATCTGAAGCTTCCCTTTCTTGTATCCTTTGACTGCTGTCTGGCCGTCCTATAAAACTTTATCCTATTTTTGTCCACTTCGTTAACTTTCTCAAAATCTCCATCTGGCATTTGATTCCAACCCACAAAAAGAGACCCCTTCCTGTTTGCGTCTTCTCCTCTACCATTTCAACATCCCACGGCGATATCTGATGTTTGATGATACTATTACTTTCTTCTGTTGGTTTGCTACTCTTTTAAGTAGTCACACATTTTCTTGATTACACTGCTAGTTTGTTTAATCGAAATTGAAGTCCGCTCGATCTTGAGTCTTTTATTTAATCTCTGTATCTTACCAGTAAGGAGATTAAACTGCTTTATGTAGGCAGCAGGAAACAATTTTAACGCATTAACTTTCGGGCTGAAAACCAGTAGCAATTCCTTACAGCTTTACTGGACCAAGCGGTTATCATTGTCCCTGAAGGTAGAAAAAAATAATGATTTAATTAACAAACGTGCCCCAGATTCATCCTTGCGTACCCGTTCGTGCCGTTCCGCTGACCTTCTCCACACCTAATCTAGGTGAAGTAACGTACCCCACAATGCTACCCGTCGCAAAGCATGTTCCAGTAAGACAGCCGGTGCTTTGACCACAGCAGGACGAGGAGGTTTGTGGCTCACGGAAAGTGGCCGAATTGGCCGGAGGAGCGAGGGCTTAAGACGGCTGATTGACGGATAACAAGCTCAGGTCTCCGGCCAGCGGAGATAGAAAATGCACGTCTTCATGAGGTTACATTGCGTGCTGGTATGAATCGGTCTTTAACGAATAACGGAAAGTGCTCGAAGCAACGGAGGCCGACAGAATATCTGTTTCTTTCATTTTTTTTCTTTTCTTTTTCAAACATGCGCACACACACACACACACACGCAAGCGAACAAATACAATGATTTTGCGCTTATTTGGAAGTAAAGTTCTTATAACTTTTTCGGTGAGTTTGCATTCTAGGGGAAAAGATAATGAAAGCGATTTAAAAAAAAAAAAAAGGAGTACGCGGAAAAACAGTCCCGACGCTTATGCATCTGAACAGATGTCACATTATATCCAGATGGACGTAGGTATGCCCCTAAACAGGAACCACACCCAAGACCTTACGATCCTTACTGTAGGGGCGACAATCAAGTGTTTTAGTGTTTTGTCATTACCTACACAGCCGTCTTATAAATATACCCACAGGCAGCCGAGAGTTTAAAGAACAACTAGGGTGCACAATTGTTTCTTATGACAGCTGAAATTAGTTGTATAGACTGGTTCACTAAATGTTGGCGAACACCCACTCCCCTCTGCCATCCTTTGTCGAGATACACCCTTACAAAACATCGCCAATCACAGAAAGAGGTCGACAACACAGACGTTAGCTTAGTACGTGGATACGTTTACTTTGTGAACCCCTCAGCCAATGGGAGAGCTGGGAACGTTAATTAGGGGGTTTGTGACCTTGATTTTTACCCCTTTCTGTACATGGAAATGTTGGTAGACCTGTTTCTCGAGACCGGGAAAAGGTATTCACGCAGATCTGAGGAAAAAGCATCTTGCACTGAGCTTTATTCAATCATTTAAAAAATGATCCCCAAAGCTCCTAGAAAAACATGTAGGCCGAAACTAAACATGTCAGTCTTTCTTTCTGTTCAAACTTTTCCTAGTAATCATAAATGTAGGATAATACACAGGAGCTTTGTCTCGTTAGCATGACCTTAAACATCTCTTGAAAAGATATTTCCTGTTATTAATCTCACTTACGTAGACCTTTTGATGTCGGGAAATAATATTTTCAGAAATGGTCAAGAATAGATTTTGTTTTCGTGTAGAAAATATGACCCCCGGAGGAGAACCAATGTTTTGTCGTCCTGAATGGCTTATTACTCATATCGTCATAAACCCTAATTACGACTGTCTTTGGAAAAAATGAGATTTGCCAAGATGAAGACCATAGAGACATATGTTTGACGGTCGCGGATGTCTGCTGTCTGTTATCATGGAAGAGATAGTGTTCATTTAGGATAATTAAAAAAGTATGCACCCTGACGTTCTCGTTCCCAAGAGAATTTTATGGACGCAATATTCCAGACATTGTCTGGGCAAGGTTAGCCTTGGCGCTGAAATCTTATCGGCAACGAATGTGATTCTCTCTGTAACAACAGCTATTTTCTGTTCTCTTCTGTAAGGGATGTAATTACCCCAGGAAGGACAAGTATTTCCCAGGACACAGAAGTACGATAGTCGGAAGTTGTGGAAAGTTAATTGGGGAGTGCTACAAGAACATTTATTATTTTCTCTGCGTGTATCACCACCACCACCACCACCACCACCACCACCACCACCACCAACAACACCACCACCAACACCACCACCATCATCATCTTTCTATCTCTGCTCCTTCATCTTCTTTCTTCGTTCCTGCTCTAAGGCCCACAAGGAACCATATCGTCCGGTGGCCACAAGATCAGACTGAAAACTGATCCAGTTGCTGCTCGAGCACTGACAAGTCAGTGATGGAAACACTTGCAGAAAGGTTCCATTCTTGAGCTCGCAGCTCACTCTCGCGCGAGCTCGTTAGATGCCACTGCTGTTTGCATTGGCGCTGCTTCGTCCTGCGGGTGTGGAGGATGGGAGGGGCTTGAGAGGAACCTTCCAAACGTCACCCCCTTCCCCCCTACCACAACCGCTTGAGGAAGACAGTTGGAGCTCTCCTGACAAGAGGTCCCTGTTCGTTAAGCTCGTGCTCAGAATGACAAGTATCGAGTGCTTGTTCTCGAAAGCGAAAAGCTGATCCGTTGCCGGCGGCTGATACCTTCAGTCTTTGACTCGTCATCATCTCTTCTTCCCGCTCTCGTACCTGTCGCCTTTAAGGGCTGTTAAACTTTCATCGCGGGGCTCGCTCGCCAAACACCATTCGCAGCCACCGTACCTTCCTCCCACCTCAGCTTGTTGCAATCTTGTCCCTGGAGACACGGAACCTCTCAGGTAGTGTCTGGTGGTTCCTATTTCCGCAAGCTTCCTGTTTACGTAATCTTTGGAGAGACGTGCATTGCCACCGACATGATACGGAGAGTGCCCGAAACATTTATGATGTTGGCTCGTGACAGATTCTAAGATTACATACACGTCTGCCTCTCAGCGTCTTAACATTTTTTTAAATAAATATAATATTATATTTACTTGGTATTAAAGTGAAATGTTTACTGTCAACGCTGTTAAGACAAAGATAATCACGTATGACCATAATAACAACAGAAACCGCAACCAAATTTTAATAAAACAGCCTCAGCAAAAGATATCAGATAGCAATAAACAACACACATAACAACTAACAATGAAACAATAGACCCAACAGACTACATTCCACGCAATCTTTCAAGCAACAAACCTCTCCCCATTTGCACTATCCCCACTTGACTAATAAGTCAGCTTGTTAAATAGACCAAACTGTAGAATATGTCAAATCGTCAGACGTGTCAAATTGTCAAATAAATCAGACTGGGGTATACCCGAGGACACGAAATTTGGCTACCACAGTCATCCTGGAGGAAGAGGATATCGCTGTTATCTTACCTAATATCTATAAAATGAGGAAAAGAACTTCTTCACCTACGCCATGGTAAAGTGAGTCCTGCAAAGCTGTTTAATTACCTGCCCTTCACGGACTAACACTTTTCGAGATTTTTTTTTCTTTTTTAATTTTTCGTCGTGTTGACCGGAGATTGATTTTCCACACCGACCTGTTCTCCGCGGGTCGTACGATGCTGAAGTATGCCCCATCCTGTTGACAAGGCACCGTCGCGGAAGTGTCTATTGGCGATCTCATCGATTGACGATACTGCGTTAGACTTCGCCTTTCTCTTCGTTGAGAAAGTGTGAAGACGACCACAATTAAGAGGTGAACTAAAAAAAAAAAGGGGGCGCATCCCTGACAGTGATAATTAGAAACAAAATTTGCAGTTAGCAGCAATTATACTGCATACTTGCTCCTCATTACTCATCTTCATCCGTCTTCTCTTACTCCTGCCTCTGAATGTTAGAAAAAGAATTTATTTTGTTTCCTTAATATACTGTTAATTCATTTTATGAGATTTTTTAAAACTTGGTGCTAGATTGAGTCTCAATTTTTCGCTTATATTTTAATTAATTAATACTCATCACGTAAAGGACTGGCGTCCGAACTCTGAGGCCCGCTGGTTCGACACCCGGGTGACGTAGCGAACTTATTTCAGTCGATCCTGTTGTCGGGAATAGTACCTGACTCCATAGAGGGTTAGGGAAGGTAGCGCAGTGATGGAGAGGAAATGGGCACTGCCCCTAGAAAAATTGGGTCTCAAATACCTCACCCCCACCACCAACGACTGAACAGTTAGGAGAAAATCGTTACCACAGTTACCATCTCCACAACATTCTTTCGTTTTAGATACTTCTTAACATGCATTCTCAAAGGTATTGCATTTATTACTTGGTGCGCTGAATATTGACTAAGCATTTTGCAAATGTTTCTTGTTTCATAATCAATTCAGACCGCTATGTTAATTATAAATTATCTTCAGATTCTTGATTTCAGACAACAGGGAATTTATTTTTCAAAGCACATTTTGTGAGGGAAGAGATCTAGTCTTGAGGGGGAAGACAACTTAATTTCTTGTTCGATTTTGCATTTGCTGATATCTTGTCATTTCTTACACTTGTTACAGTTGAATATTTGCCAAATTAAGCGCGTGCTATTGATAGTAATTGTGCGGCCTATGACCGGACTGTTTTTTTTATTTCCTTCCCTTTACCTCCCTCTTGTCTATTTAGCCTCAACGAGTGGCTTCCCCTTCTTGTGATAGATTCATGCTGATTGATTTTCTGAGACGAGCATCATTAGATCACAGGAAGACGCTTCAGAGTCATTTTCCCGAGCCTTTTCTCTCCACCCACCCCCCGCCAACTTCTCACTCCCTTCCCCATCCTTAGTCCATTTGTTTTTCCTCCGTTCCATCTTTTTGCCTTTCGGATAAGAAAAAGCAGAGGCTGTGATGAGAGTCGAGAAGGAGTAAGACTGGTCAAATAACAAGAACAAACTATCACCTCGGTGCGGCTGTATGGTTTTTTGCCTTGTCTCAGCTTCTGAGGACCTTAATTGTATCCATATCATCTGATTTCTGAATCCTGCTTCTGTGTCCAGTTCACGGTAGTATATCACAATGTATAGACTGTATCCTTACAAGTGTGAAATTATATCAAAAATACCTATACCGTGTTGTTAATAATTATTTTTCGTGTTATCAGAGGCTCTCTTCCTGACTTTGGTGTGATGAGTATTTTCTTGACTCTCATGCCTCAGAGACACAGGAAATGTTCTTTGACTTTAGGATGAACAAGTCGTATGCAATTAACAGTATTTTCTATGATTATCCGATGATAAATTTAGTTAATATCTTCAATATCCGGCTTAAAAGTGATGTCAACACTGACATAACCCTCAGTCGGAGACAGCAACACCTGTACCTCCTACAGATATTCAGATCCTTCACTGTCTGCTTTGTCCTTCTCACTCGGGTCTGTTAGTCCTTCATCGAGAGTCTCATCACTTTTTCCTTTCCTCTCTTAGTGCTACAGTCTCTACCGAGGGGACAGGAACAGTGTTGTCTCCCTCGTTAACATCTGTTCCAAGATGACCGGAGCCAAGCAGAGGGACTTTGCTGTCTTAAGTAATCAAAGGTAATCAAATCCTTAGGAAGGCATCCCGTATCCTGACTGTTCCTGATCATGTGCTGGCATGTGAAATCTCACTTTTGTGGTCTGGCCGCAGATACGCGACGCCTGCTGCCTGCTTGCAACTCATTCACTCCACGTGCCATACACTTGATCAGTTCTAGTGGCCGTGTTATTGTGTTAGCCTGAGGTGACCGAGGGCAGTGTACTTGTGTGTGTGTGTGTGTGTGTGTGTGTGTGTGTGTGTGTGTGTGTGTGTGTGTGCGCGCGCATGTGTAGTAAGAACTCATTCATTGTAGTCAACCTGTATATCTACGACCTTAGGTGTGTATTGCTAGCGTATGAGCACCTATAAAATCTTATCTCTAATTTCCCTAGTGGCTTGATAATGCTGTGTTGTATATTAGTACATTGAATTTAGAGATTATCCGCAATTATTAGTACTGAGTTATATCAAAATTTATATTATTATTGCGTCTTCAAGGTCCGGCTTACCTGTAGCCTTTTCCGTTTAAAGGTGTAAAAGGGGGTTAATTATTTTTCTAACACCAAGATAAAGATCTGTGCAAGATACTGCTTAAGCAAATCTGGGTGATTATCTCCTTTCCGTTTTCGAGATAGGTTCTTACGAACATCACCATGCACAAAAAGCTCAAAATCGTCCCGTTTGTATACAAACACGCCAAACTAACATCTGATTCCATCTCTCCCATTGGCGGAGGCCTTAGCAACATAAGCGTATCCATGTACAATCCTGGCGTATGTGTTGCTGATCTTTTTTCTGTGTATGGTGATTTTTGTAGCCACCTGTCTCTAAGCAGATGAAATGTATTCCCTCAGATTTTAAAAAAATTATAAAGTGCAGCCTTCTAGACCTTTAAATAGACGTGAAAAAACTTTATAAAACAATGAGTACGTGTGCTCGAGCCTTGGAAGAAAGGAGTCGGTGTGTGAGCGTGCATTTCAACTTTTTAAAGCGAATCGAGTGCGTGTGCACTTGCATGAGCGCTTTATTATGTGTGTGCTCGTGGTCCTGTTTTTTCTTGCCTCTAAACCTCTCTCACATGGATCTCTCTAACACACACACACACACACACACACACACACACACACACACACACACACACATGTTAAATAATGAGAATTATAGATATGAGGCTAGACTGTTAAGCAGATGCCAAGGTGTTAGACAAGTGTCGGGAGGGTGTTTAACTTCTGGGCTGTTAGATGCTGAAGTGTGCTACTCGTGCTCAGGGTGTTAGAAGGATGCATGGGCCTTCAATAACTGGTAGAGTCAGGCGTGGCGCCCGACTGTCGAGTTCTGTTCTTAACGATGCGCTGACCGTTCCGCATGTCGTGGCGTATCGTTGCCTTTAGTTTAGGCAACGGTCCCCAATCCAGCTTTCGCCAGGAACATTGTGTGGTCCTCTAGCCATAGAGACTGACGCAGACTCGGAGGTTAGTGGAAACAATAGAAATCCACCATTTGCTTTTGGTTTATAGCTATCCCACAATAGTGCAGTATTTAGTTTGAATAGTTAGATACTTGCGGTCCATAGCTACAGATTCTGGGGCCAGTTGCACAACATGTTTCTAAACCTTAAAACTGTTCTAAAGAAGCAAAATCTCTTCTCTGCCATTTAGATGCATTGCACAAAAACATACAAAAAATTGTACTGACAGGAAGGACAATCAGACTTAAACAACTTTCTCTTACTTAAAGCAGTTTTAGTTTTAAAAATTCTCATATTGTGGTGTGCACTTTAAACTTATTATCTAAAAAGATTTAATGCCTAAAAGTGTTTAAAATTAGAAATGTGTTGTGCAACTGGCCCTTGGACTATAATTGTGATCTGAATGGCGTTCACTTATACTTGCCATAGACAAACAGACTGGAGTAGATCGATCAACTATATTATTAAATCTCCTTTAGCCAAACGTTCGCTGTTTTGCTACATTATTTGTGCTCAAACTGTTCTCTTTTAGTGTAGCTCAAATACACTCTCATACTAACTCAATTTCCAGGTCACTGTCTTTCTTTATCCAATTTAGAGACAGATTGGCCGCTTGTTTGCTATAATTTTATTCAAACGAAGGAGGAATGGATAGAGAGGATCACCTCTGGTATGGCCTCTAAAGAACTTGATTCGTTCCTACGAGGGAAATATAACCTATCTCCCTTTAAAAACGCAAGCTGCAATGTCTGAAGCACAACGCACACTACATCTCCCCTAAAGGGCAGGAAAGCTGACCATAACTCTTTGAGCTTCGTGAGCATCAACAGGAAGCGGCATTAGTATAACAGCCGCCAAACTATGAGTTCGTAGTTTATGCTGCATTCTAGATAGCATCTTGGGAGGCGGGGTGGGCAGAAAAGAGGGGGAAAACTGCCGATTGGATCCGCAGAGGAGCGAAATTGGGTAGAATTACCGTCCGCCAATCGATGAGGCTGTCTTTCATGGGCGCTTTCCCGCCAAACATCTGCGGTCATTACAATTCTGGTCAGACACCGCCAAAATACACTCTCGGCCCAAGATTCCTGTCCAGCAAACACCGATGAAATGGACTCCGCTCATATTGGAGGTAACCATAAAAAGGAGGGGAGATTACTATGAAGTCCGCCTCAGCCAGAACAAAGCACGTAGGTCTCGGGTGGCTGTCGTCATGCTGGCGTGCAAGATGGACGTGCAACTGACACACCTTCGTTGTGCAGCAGCCTCATCTTGCGGGGTATCACTGTCCTGCAGACGAACCTCTCCCCACCCGCCATGATGCTAGCAGCCAACATGCATGCAGAGTGTTTACTCCCGGCTCTGATGTCGAAAGTCAAGTTCAAGGTCTGTGTATAGAACTTGGACTGGCTGGTGTATAACTGGGAGTTGAGGAGGATGCGGAGAAGAGCTGGAGATGACAATGAACACTCCCGACCTTTCATCGGGACCGAATACATCCACAGCTGTGTCCTGGATACGGGGAAAAACTTAGGAGAATAAGGGACCTGTTATCTTTTTGTGAACGGAAACACTTACCGAGCACACACACACACAAAGGGTTCTTCCGCGTGAGCATATCTGTGGACGCGAACATTTGACTTGATAATTGATTTGGTGTTGGACTGGTTCGGAAGACTAGCAGGCATTCTCCGTCATACGGCATTTGTTTATGAGCTTTTGAGATACAGTTAGTCCCCAGCTTGTATCTAATAACTTTTGTCAGGACACATTACACCAGGACAAGTCAAACAGACTTAAGACAGTCACTGACACGCGTCCTTTCATTCAACATACAACAAACATCTACCTGTGGGCTTCCCGATTTTATATTGAAAGTTGCCCAAGTTGATTTATACTGGCTTAGTGCCTCTTTTCTTTTTTCGTCTTTTTTCGGAGTATTCTTTTTCGTAGCACTTGCCTTTTATGTTCTTTCCTTTAAAACCACTAGTATGATATAATATCAACAGTTTCAACACACTAACAAACACTAATGAATCTCTAAAATATCAAGCAGATCTGATGACACACACAAATATATATATATATATATATCAATGATCCTTAATTCACACTGCCACAGTCTCTCATTCTCGAGCACACAGTTCTTATGAAAGGTGGAGGCCGCTTGGTTACGGTCTGTTAATGTTCGGCAAAGTATTTCTAGGATCGTTGAAAACACTTTAAATATTATAAATGACTTGCGTTCACGCTCGGTATCACGTGTATCACAAAGTCCGTGCGTCAGCGCAGTCTCCCCTATTTCCTGTTTACAGTGCGCACTTTGCTTGTCGGGTGCTCTAATTACCCCTATAAAGAGTACAGTCCCTTTGAGGACCCTCTTCGGTTATCGAGTTAGCGAGTAGTCTGCCGCTTCTGTAGTGTCGCAGTACACGACCGCGGGGGGGTGGGGGGAGGGGATCTTTTCCTTCTCCCCAAAACGCTGAAAGAATTGTGGTGATGATGCCACGCTGTAATCCACAGTTGGCTGCAACAGACGGCTGGAGTGCAACTCGCATATGTCCCTGGTTCTTGAGTGTCTTGGCAAGTTGTAACTTCTGTTTTCCCCTAAATAACTACTAATAAATTCATTCGTATTTTTTTCCAATTCTTTATTCAGTAAATGCAGTTCACATAACTTTGCATCCCTTTCATTCTTAATTCAAGAGAAGAGAAGAGGTAGAGGGAAAAAAGAGAAAGACAAAGGAGAGTGTCCACTAATGTACCATTACAAACAATTTTACGTGAGTACATTTGAGTTTGCTATACAAAATAAATAGCAAAATTATCATGTACATAATCTCTTTGTAATACAAGCCAGCATATATGCTTTTAAAAATCCTTGGTACCGCCATATGATGTACCAGCACACAATATAAAACTTTAAAAAAAAATTCATTCGTATTAGATATAATATTCCTTTCATTTTTGAGCCACACTCAACTGTCTGTCTCCCCCACAGTTATCATAATTTTGCTTACTGCTTAATACCAATTCGTTCTGCAATGCGTTAAATAGTTCAAAGTTTGGAAATATAAATAAATACCAAATAGAGGGTTCACAAAGGTTACCTTAGCTATGGAGGGAATTATTTCTCATAAACTGACTTGATCTTCTCGCACACGTCAGGTTCTCTCCACTGTCATGTCACCAAGTCAGTCTCGTTCACTCCCTAGACTAGTGCTTGCTTTCCACCCTGTCCATACACACTCACGTACGCACCTAAACTGAATTCCTTACATTCTACTTCAGTTTTTGTCAACACAGAAAATGCGTCGTAGTATACATCTTAAAAATGTGCGAAGGATGAAAAACAGGGAACTGTCATATAGATGTCAGCGGTCAGATGATTTAGCGATTTGTTTGTCCTTTGGTGGTAAAGACTACACAAATCTTATCTCTCTCTCCCTCTCTCTTTTATACAGATGCACACATACGGGTATGGAAATACAGATTTATTAATCCACACCAACTCACTTTTTTGCACAGCTTCCACAACACTTACACACACACGTGCGCGCACGCTCGCGTGTAAGAAGACAGGAAAAGCGAGACCTAGCCCTCGAGACATCGCTACACTTAGTTAATTAAGAAGTCAGGTACTAAGATACATACAAGCATACATTTCTTGGCACACCTATGCACATGCGTATCTTGAATTTACATAAGCATGTCTGCTGCAGAAAGTTCCAGACCTTGTCAGTAACTGTACAGAGGTACGTGTCCCGACAGCATTACACACTGGAGCCTCTACATGCCAAAAACAAATGTCCAAGACTAGCTTGCTGTGCTGCCATACCGGTTTAAAAGGGATGTGGCTTTGGAACCTTATCCCTTTTTATCTTCCTACTTCTTTAAAATCTAAGGCACTCACGCTAGGTTCGAATTTTGAGTGGTGGTGGGGGGATTTTTTATTTATTAATTTATTCAATTTTTTTTTACTTGCTGCCGTTATATTTTCCCAGCATCCAATTTCCTAAGTGGTTCGCTTTCTGCTCGCCATGACAAAACGTGACAGCTCCGTGATAGTTTATTTCTTTTTAGATACTGTCGACAATAGCTGTGGCATTTGGAGCGTATGCAATATTCCCAGTAAACAGAGTTTTATCCAGACACTGGCTTAGGTTGGCGTGTCAGATGCGAAAGCCATGCTTTACAAGTCTCAGTACGCAGACGCACGCACGCACGCACGCACGCACGCACGCACACACACACACACACACACACACACACACACACACACACACACACACACACACACACACACACACAGAGTGTTGTCTGTAAATCGCATGCGGCGAGTTCCTCCGCAGTGTTTTCGTCTTATCTGTTCCTCGGTCTTCTGACTTCCTCATTATTTTTGTCCATCTATGCGGAATGCGCAAGATGGCAGGGACTATGTAGATCGTCCACTCGCCGCTACTTAGAAACAATTTGTTTCTTGAGAAACATTGTGGCTGTAATTTGTTATTGTCTAGCCATCCTTACCTACTTGAATGTTCACCCTTTTTTGCTGCTGCCTACTATAAATAGCTTTCTTCAAATTTTTTGCTCGACTGACCGAGGCTCAGTCTCAAAACCCTGACTTCTTGCTTCAGGGGAAAGAGGGAGTTGTAATTTGACGGAGATGAGGGGAAGGGGTTGGATAAAAGAAACAAATATATATTTATTATAAAATTCACCAGTTGTCTATTTTCCATGGAAAGTTAATGTCCCACAAGGACAGAAACCAATGTGACCTTCGGACACAAGCTTGTCCACAGCTACTGGCCTTATTCTGGAATCTTTCCTCCGCCTTCCATCGTCTGTCGCTTCCATCCTTACACGCATATCATCACAATCCTAGAGGCATTTCATAGCATTCGTAGACGCATTCTGTCGCATTCAAAAGCGTATTTATCGCATTCAAAGTCACAAATTCCCGAAATCATAGAGACTTTCTGTCGCATTCGTAGATGCATATCATCGGATTCACACACGCATATCAAAGTACGACGCTTGAGTGGAAGCATCAATTTACATATTTATGGAAGATTCACTGAAGCCTGAGTGTTCACTCACACAGCTAGCATAGAGTGTAACTGCGTGCCACTGTCTGTCTGTCTGTCTGTCTGTCTGTCTGTCTGTCTGTCTGTCTGCATGTTTATATGTATTTCTGTACGTGTATGTATGTGTGTATGCGTTTATTTGTATTTGTCTACGTATAATTGTAGTTGTGTGTGTGTGTGTGTGTGGTTGTTTGTATGCATATACCTGTTTATGTCTATGCATGTGAGTGTATGTATATATATATATCTTACGGCCAAAGCCCGAAGTCTGGTCATTTCTAACTTTGGCCGCGATACTCCGGCCAAAACGCAATGTGAAGAAAGTTTTGACTATCGTCGACTTAGAAAATATTATGTTTTTTAAGTAAACGGTAAAGAAAAACTTATCGTGCCAGTAACAGGAGACAATAAACGTGATCTTGTACTATGCACACACGGAAGAACTGTTCGACATACTGCATGATACCCACTAGAGAATTGGACACGGAGGTCCCACAAAAATGGAAAAGGAGCTACAAACTAAGTACAAAAATGTCACCAAAGAAGTCATTACATTATATCTCCTCTTATGCAAGCCATGTCAAACCAAACTGTCTAATCCTGAGAAAGGTCTAGTTTCTAAACCTTCCAAGGCTACACGAGAGGCAATTGTTCTACTAAGTGCGCAACAAATCGCTGTAAATGCAGAAGCAACAAACTTTTATGTAATTCGAAATGTCTCAAAAGTTGTAGTAATAAGTGATTACAGAGAGTGATGATTTATAAAGAATGAAGTTATTGTTATACAGAGCCAAGAAAACATGCCAGTGATTTCTTTCTTCCGACTTTGGCTGATCCTCCCATGCCATTTCGCGATCTGGCCGACCAATTCCCAAAATCAAGAAAAGATCGGACACTGGCCAGTTAATTTACAGCCATTTCCCGATTTGGCCGATGTAGGGCTTTGGCTACATGGTTACATGTAGATGCATAAGTATTTATGAATATATGTGTATTTATATATACTTAAGTATGTTTGCCTCACGTGTGAGTGCATGTAGAGTTGAAGGTGGTAATTTACGTATAAAACAGTGCATCGTTTTATTAAAAAAGACACAATATCCCGTAAAGCGACAACCATAAAGCAAACTGAAGATTTATAAGGGCAATGTTAAGACAGACAGACAGACAGACAGACAGACAGACAGACAGACAGACAGACAGACAGACAGACAGATTGACATTTCAACATGCATACAAGCATAAATTTCTCTACATCGTCTTACATATACACTTAAATAGCTATGCACACACAAGCACGTGCTACTTGGTGGCATAAATATCTCGTAGAAACAAGGACAATACTTGCGGCTGTGATAACTTCAAGAGATCAACCGCTCTCTCTTTCTTCTGCTCTATATCACGCATGGACAGTCATTTTTTTTTCTTTATCGGATGGTTCCATCGTTTATAGGTTCATGACCCTCCTCTGTCTGCCTGCTTGCTCACACTAAGCTACATTATTCATCGAGGGGTGGACTCTCCGGTCAGGTCGCATTTTCCCATAGATTGTCGACCGAATAATAGTCGCATGTCGACGAGGTTAACGATATCAATGTTGTATTAGCGCAGGGACCCCCGCGGTCGTCAAGAGGATTGTGCAGACGAGTTGCGAGGCGTGTGCTCCAGAGGACCGCGCATTAATTTGAAAATTCACCTAGTGCAAAACAAAAATTAATGAGTAATTGTGGACCCATTTTGGTAGATTTTAGATAATATGAATGATTTGTAACGTGCTTTCATTTGCACCCAGTGTTTTATCCATTTATCATTGTCATATCGAGCACGCACGTGAAAGGTTTGTTTTAAGTATCATGTCTGTCAAGTATCATGTCTTTCAAGTATCATGTTTTTCACGTCCCATTTTGAGTCAACGGAAACTCATCCATCTTCGGACGCCGGGACATTTCAACAAGGGTAGAGTGAGAGAAAGGTGAAGACTATCAGAAACATTTGTGAACATCTCGGCATTGTGTGAAGTTCGTTGTCAGTGTGACAGGACATGCACAAACTGATGTATAGTTACAAGCTGCATATCTCTAGTGTTGGAATATCACTGGAAATCTCATGCACTTTTAGGCATTGGTCGATCCCGTCTCGCTTCCTGAAGACGTCATGGAGAAGAAACGGACCGACATTCAAAAAAGAAGTTCAAGCCCAGTAATTTTGAAAACGGCTTGGTTTTTCTTAAATTAAACTGTAAAATGCATTATATCACATTCGTATAGATTACACTTGAATCCTAAAATACTTGTACTATTTTCCTCACGTCCTTACTGACAGGCTCTCACCATGGCCCGATCTGCAGGCAGGACACCGAATACTACTTACCATTTTAAACAAGTCTACTTTTGCTTTTAGTGAAGATCTTTTGCCGAAGTCATGCCCAATCCCAAGGAGAGTGAGAAAGAACATGGGTACACTTCCAGTCGCTAGGACACTTTCTTATCGTTAGCATGCAAAACAACGGTACAAACGTGCCAGCGACAAACTGCCTTTGATGACCCTGGCCGATACCTCCCTGTCGCTAAAGCCCTCACTAGAGATGACGTAGTCCTCCCAGCCTGACGTGATCGACTTTCCCTCCTTCAGAACAGTCCATGTGTGGGTCTCCAAGATGGACTGAGCACGAGACTTTGCATTTTTTTTCTCTCCCTCGGTTTTGTGATCGATGACGAGATTGATGTTGAGGTGAAGAGCTGAGAAGCTTTGGTGGAATTCGTCTGCTGCCACTGGTAGGGAGGACTTAGAGCTCACTTCTTCAGTGGCTCTTCCTCGGCAAATGACTTAGCGCTCGGTCGCTGGGAGCCAAATAGTGGAGCTGACCTTTGAGCTTCGTGATAAGGGTTTGGAGTTCAAGCGTCCTAGTAATTTTTAGGAAAGGTCGGAGCTTTAGTTATTGCAAATTTCTAAAACAGTTTCATCTCTTCAGTAGATGGAGATAACTCTATTCGTGGTGGTTGTGGTGCTTTATAGTCGTGTGGACGCTCTATTAGCTATAATGATGATGGTGATAATGTTCGTCCTGTTTTTCATAAATTTATTTGTAAAATTTGTTATTTAAAATCTTTCTTTTTCTTATTCTGTAAATATTCTTTCTTAATTACCTCAAACCATATTTTTGGAAAACGAAAACATTTTATGGCTCAGAAAGTAAATGATATGACTGATAGGTATTTTCTCTTGAGTATGATTTATGTGCGGTGCGGAAAGAACGCTCAGAAACAATAACGATTTTTGCTTTTACTTTGTAGCAGACTGGCCTGTACCAAAGGGAAGAGAAGCATCGGGCAATTATTTCAGAGGATGGAGATGTATGAAACTGAATTTAAGAGGAATGAAAAATATGTTTTAGTTTTAAGAAAATGTCGCGATATCTGTTTTCAAGGGCAGTTCTCTCCAATAATCGATACATTGAATGGTTTTCCGTCATATTTTTCCAAGAATGATGGCAGATAAAGTATATAATTTATATAAAGATTTGTCTGAAGCTTTAACTTCATTGATATTAATTTGTTGAATTAAGGTATAGGTTACAACGTATGGAGTTGTTCTGGATATTTTTATAAAACACACTTTGCACAGTGTTTAAAAAAGTCGTCCCTAACCTTTCAGGTGGTTGGTGAGGGGCGGGGGGATTAAAGACATCACTGTTATCGGGACCAACTTTATGTGAAAGTGGTGCCAATCTCCCTCTCCCTCGTTGCCTTATCTTGCTCAACACTATATGGAGTTAGGTACCCATTCCTACTTGATCGACTCGGAGAAGTTTGCTGCGCTATACGGGTGTGGAACCAGTGGCCCTCTCGGTACTAGTGCTGTAACCACTCGCTACCCGCGTCCCCATATTCAGTGTAGCATGCAATAAAAGAGTCGAAGTGACGACTACATGACAACGTGTCACACTTGAGGGATCTTAATATTCCCTGATCTTTGATAGGAGATGCATAGTTAATCGTCGTTGACGTTATCGTTATCACAGTCCCCCAGCTTCCGCCTCTCCTTCCTCACCCTTCGTCTCTCTCATTCTCTTTCTTTCCCTTTTTTACGTCCCTTCTAATTCTCTCTCTTTTCTTTCTACTGTTTTTACTTTTGTCTCTGATATCTCTCTTTCTCTCTTAAGTGGCCAGCAGAAGTGTGTACGTGTGTTCTGCCGTTTGCTAGTGAACGAATGAAGATTCAGAAGAAAAGGGAAGAGTGAGAGACGTCGCTCAGCGTCCAGACGATGTTGACAAGGCCATTGCTTGCGTACAGCAGGGTCACTTCGTCCAGACACGTGCTCAAGTGACAACCACCGACTTTCAAGTTCAAGGCCGAGCACTTGCCGACTCCTCCGCGCCCTCTTAGATGTCTAGACCAAAGTGTTTGACTGTGTGACGTTCGTGTCAAGTGGACGCAATCCCCAAAAGCAGAGAGTCCTAGAGGGTTCTGTCTCCGTCTTAAAGGACATTCACACTCAGCAGCAAGTTTTACCACCATCCACTACTGTGCTCTCTTTCGGCAGGCTGTAGAGTCTTTTCACTGCTTTTTTTTTGTCATATCTTTTGTAAATGTTCAGGCGTGTTAAGTAATGTGCATCATTTGTTTCCGATTTTTTTCTCTGGATGCGTGTCATATGCACGTGCTATCTAGTCTTCCACATCAGTCCACAATACATGCAGACTGGAGAACCTGATACAACCTCCTTCAAAGAAATATGCGAACATTACGATTTTTTTTTTTTTTGCTTTCAAAGAACTTAAAAGCTAACCTAAGTGCAAAATTAGTGCCGTTTATTAAACAATGCCGTTTCCCACAACCTGAGTGAAAAAGTATTTTCTTCTCACGAGGTACAAATCTTTAAACATTGCAGCTGTCGCCTGGATTTTTGACAAAGGTGAAGATTGTATTTCGCACGACGTCACAGGTGTTGGCTCACTGACTGGGCAAACCTGAAGGCACTATGCTTGAAGTTCTTGCAATGGCTTTGGTTTAGAAGGACATCAAAAATAGAGTTTAGATGGTGTGCTTTTCTTTACACAAAAGGTGTTTGTCAAGGAATAAGGAACTACTGAAAGGGGTTTTTATTGTCTACGTTTTTCTTGCTAGGATAGTGAGCAGTTACTGCAGCAGGCCATTTATAAAAGTGTCTTTCTCCCGCAAATATAGGCTTATTCTGTAAGACGTTTGGCTTGTTCTGTTCAGAGCAACATACAACAGGAAAAGAAAGTTTCAAAAGCAACACGAAATGTGTTACTCTCGCTGATTTTCTTTCTTTCTTTCTTTCTTTCTTTCTTTCTTTCTTTCTCCGATACCATTCATGGTTGTCTCTCACTCACCTAGAACATGAGTAACCGGCCTTGTTTTCAGGAGGTGAAGGACGCTTTAGACAATGTTCTTCTTTTACACTTTCTTCATTAAAACAATTTTGATGGCTTCTGAATCTTTCCGTTTTTTATCAGGACAATCAGGCGCGCATGTGTTTCTCCCAGCTCATTCCATTGTCACGCACACTTCCATCATATTCTTTGACTTTACTTTAAAAATGGTTTGACTGTCTTTTCTTCTGGTTGCCCATAAGAAGAAAAAGTAGTTCAAATTTTAAGACACCACAATTCTACCTTAAATAATAACGATCTACTTTTATATTAAGGATTGAAGGGGCATAATTCTTGACTAGGAAATTATGAGAGAGTAAAATAATAATTATTTTTGTTGACCAACTCATTTAAAAGCAGTTAATAAAATAACACTTTAATATCCATATTGTGTTGCATCAATTACCAAATTAGCTAGTTTTTAAAATACAATAGGCAATATAGACAGCCAGGAAGATAGATGCCTTCCTTGCTTACCACCCAAAATAAAGCTTTGACAACAGAAGGTTCTCGGCAACTATTTTATGGAGACTCATGGCTCCAAGCAGCTACTATTTGTGATTTCTTTAAAAGTAATCTAGACGACTGTTAGAACCAAAATTATTCACGCCCTGCTAAATCTTACACAACAGCGATACTTGAATGCCACCGTTTTTTAAATGTACCGAACAGCAGAAGCCGATCCAGACAGCGACTGACCCTAAACATCCATGGCCATCTATCAGTGTCCAAGTTTATTCACCTCTCTTTTTATCACTCTCTCTCTCATTTTTTTCCCTTTTAACTTTTTATATTTTTTATCGCTGTCCATCTGCACGCTAGTTTGGTTGTCCATCTGGCTGGCTGACTGTCTGATTGTCTGGCTGGAGGACTAGCTCTCTAATTGCCTGTCTGTTTGATCTGTTCAACACTTCACATCTGTCTTTCCTCCTCTCACACCTCCCACTGGTGTTCTTGAGACACAATGCTGGGCGTCTGGTGGAGAGGATCTTAATATTTTGACTCCTTCGTCAGTAACACTTTCTCATTCATGACTGGGTTGTGTGCTTCAGTATTTTGCAGACATATATTTATCATTTACATTCACCACCGGAGCTATCCCGTACGTGGCAGATCCTCAGGCATCTCTCCTTTATCTCTTTGTTTACAAAAGAAGTTTTACGGAGTCTAGACGTGCTAGTGAGCAAAATCCACTAGCTCTTTATGTCTAGATCAAGTTCAATCCATTTCCAGAGGGGTTTGCTGCAAGAGAAAATCCGGCTTCGCATTACAATTCGATTTGGAAGGCCAAGGCAGGCATCACGGGGCTGTGGTGTTGCATGTATATCAGGGTGAGCAGCCAGCGCTTGCGGCTAACAGCTTCAAACCGGGTATTCCCAGTTAACAATAACATTAAAAATGGATTTCGTTAAAGAGGCTGCTAGACTTCTGTTCCTCCAAATATGTTTTCCTTTCAAATAAAGTGGTGATGTTTTCCATATTCGTTTCTCCGTTACTGTCTCTCTTATCGTTTTCACTTTAGCATTTTTACCCGAATGAATCGGTGGGTGTAGGACAGCAAGACAGAGGTGAACGACACAACAGGACAGAGGTGAAAGACATAACTGTAAGAGACTTTCTTTTTATATTTTTCCTTCTCTCAATTTCTTTCTCCATTTCTGTCCATCCTTATATTTTATCGTTCCCTCCCCTTCCCACCTCTCCTTTTCCTCTTTTCCCATTTCGCCGTCCCTCTTTCCACTTCTTTCCTTCACACTCTCTATTTTGTTCTGTCTCTCCTCTGTACTTATTTCCGACTTTCAAGAACTTTTCAGTCAGGTATCTGTGGACAAGCAGACAAATTTTTACTTAAATTAATTATAATACATCAAGAATCGCATGTGCTTCAACGTACCAGCGTACCACATCCTCATCTCGGAACGTCCAAACTTATGGCGCGTACCCTGGTCCATGTGTGATACCCGTGTGGCGCAACAGACTTCCCAAGCGGGGTGGGTACCTGACTCCGTAGAAACTTGGAAAGGGTAGGGCAGGAAGGGAGAGTAGATGAGATAAGTGAGATTTCTAACACCTCACTCCCTTACGACCGAAAGTCAAGTTCATGATACTAACTTTTCTTACAGCCCCGCTCTCGCCCCGAATTATTTTTAACATGTTGTACGGTTGTTTATTTTTCAAACGAAGGGCAAAATATGTTTTGTTTCACTAGTTTCATTCGCTACTCTAATTGATTGTGGAAAGTTAACCCTTCCTATTTCTAGTTAGAACAAAACTCTTCCTGTAATGAATTAATCTACCTTAGCAGGGCGAAAATAAAAATATTTATGTATGATATGTGTACAAAAGAAGACAGGTATGTGATTTATGTAAAAAAAGGAAGACAGATATGTTTTGACCTGTCAAGATGAGTATAGAAATATTCTCGCTCTCCTCTTTGTCTCCACATGCTTGTTTGTTTGCCTGGTGTTTATTTATTTTTGTTAGTTTATAATGAAAAAAATGAAATTCGCGAGATTAGAAACAATAAAAGAAAAAGAGCAACCCTTTAAAACATTCATGACACGTGACGTGCGGTCAATAGGATGGTGATCATTTAAAACGGTCACGAGCTGTTTCTTTGACAACGGGCTAATACTTCATCCACTGACGGCAAAGCTCACGTGCAGAAGAGGTCTAGAACAGGGCGCAGGATTTTGTAGTTTTGTTCCCCACACGCCTTCAATCCACTGGTTCCAAAGAGGTTCAGCACCGCCATAATGAAGGTGGCCCGGTGGCGCAGCGGTTAGCAGCTGTCACCAAACACAGTGAGGATTGACTGGCCAGAGTTCAGATCTCATCGCGGGCAAGCTGTTTTTTCTCAGCATGTGGCATCTGTTTGCTTTGCCGTGATATAGTTTTAGTTGTTGGCTCGGCGTAAAACCAACTCATGCCCACCGGCATAATGCACGTGCGTGTGGAAGTTTTTCTGCCAATGCGTGTGTGTACGATCTATATATATATATATATATGCGTTTGCATGTTTGTGTTTACAAAGTGAACTCTCTGGAGACTTAAATTTTAAAGTGAGGATAAGTCTTCGTTCTGGGTCCAACATGGAAAGCGAGTGATCGAGCCTCTGGTCTTCACTTATAAAGTGGTGGCCACCTGCTGTTTTACCCCTGAAGCAGTGGTAAAGATGTCCTAGGGTAAAGTACCATAGAGCATTCTTTATGGAGTCTGCACAACACTTTGTAACTTCGGAGACAAGACACTTGACCTTGTGTGCTTCACTGTGTACTTCGCTTCACAACTACGACTCCTGGTGGCAGGAAAGGGAAATAATTTCCTTTAAAGGCGAAAACGCAGGGGGGGCAGCTGACTAATTAGGATGGAGAGGATGACAATGTTTTACAGGTGACATATGCATACGGACACAAGAAGAAAGGTCTAATGATAATTAAAACTATATTCTAATTTTTTTATTTCTCTCTCCCCCTCCCTCCCCTTTCCTTGATAAGTTTCTAATTCGCTTCTGCCTCCTTTCTAGATGCACTTGATACTTTTGTTTCTCTCTTGTTTCGTACCTACTCTAAATCGAGCTGATAGCATATTCAATTGAGTAGTTCAGATCAATGCAACTCTATCAGGATGGTAAATACCCCATGACCAACAGTAAAGCGGCGGTTGCAGCAACTTTCAGTGGCGACCTTTGACATTATAAACTCATTTCGTAACGTCCAGTGAGATTGCCATAAGCTAGAAGACACCGAAGGACTCAAAGGAATATTTTATGCGGTCGATGGACAATCCCTCCTCCCACTGGGCTCGATCGCTAGAGGTCACGTTACTTTGATGTTGGGAGGAGGCTTGCGTGCAGAGTAGCCTCATTGCTTTGCTACTGGCTCTCGTTTCTTCCCTGTAACTCGAGGGGAAAGAACTGGTTCCTAGAGGCAAAACCACAAAAAGGACGTGAAGTTGCACTAGAAAAGTGTTCTCTCTTAAGAAAGACATAAAGTAGATTAACTGTAAACCAGCAGCAAAAGTAAAACTGACCTCAAAGACAATTACTTTATTGACAAAAATATTTTAAACTCTTGTGTTGTTTGTGAGTTTTGTTAATTCTTTATAAGTTTACTATACACGTTATAGTATAAGTTGCAGACACTCGATGTCGATGTTACTGTTTTATCTCACTCTCTCTCTCTCTCTCTCTCTCTCTCTCTCTCTCTCTCACACACACAAACACACATATGAATGCACACTAGCACACACACAAAACACTTAAAGACAAAAGAAAGAATGAAAGAAAGGTAGCGAGTTTTCTGCTCTTGCCAACAGCATAAAGCCTGCTATAAAAAAAGAAGGTCCCATCAAGTTCCGATAGAAGATACTAATTTCCCGGTATAAAGAGACCAAAGTCTAAGTTGTCTGTTCATCCATCTTCAGCACATTTTGCGAAACTTCCCCTGGCTGCTTGTTTCCAGGGTGTGTCCTGGTGTTGACGACTGTTATCAAGCTTGTGACAATGCGTTTCATCTTTGTGAGACAAACAGACAGACAAAAAGACAGCTTCAGGGAGACAGGTAGGCTTCAGGCAAACAGACTGGTAGAGAACCATCAGGCCTAGGGCGCTAACTCGTATTTGTTAACCACATTGCTATAAAACTTAACTCGTCTGTGATTCAGGTTCATCAGTCTCCTTCCTTAGACCCTTGCTTTTGGTATTACGAAAGGAAGTTTTGTGAACACTGTTCTCAATTAAAGTTAGAAAAGTGAGATATTTTCACGGACAAAAACACTACTGCCATTAATACTTTCATTCTAAAGCAGTTATATATGCCTGACAACCAGTTTGCAAGCTAAGCTAAACTGAACATTTAATTACCTTCCAGGGGCCAGTTGCACAATACATTTCTAATTCTAAAACACTTTTAGGCCTTAAATCGTTTTAGATAATCAGTTTAAAGTGCACACCACAATTTAATTTTTTTAACTAAAACTGCTTCAAGTAAGATAAAGTTGTTTAAGTCTGACTTTCCGTCCTCTCAGTACATTTTTTTATGTTCTTGTGTAATGTATCTAAATTGCAGAGAAGAGATTTTGCTTCTTTAGAATAGTTTTAAGGTTTAGAAACATGTTGTGCAACTAGCCCCTGTTCCCTTTTTTTCTTTCTAGAGCTCTCTCACTTCGTCTCTCCTTTTTTTCTTCTTTCTCGCACCTCCTTCAAACATTTCACTTTTATTGTGTTTAGTCTCATCAGCACTTTGCTTTTAATTGAACCAAACAAAAATGTATTACGTGATCGAGATATTTTTGTTAACTAAAATTGAAAAACAAAAAGAAAGTTTTCAATATTTTGTAGTTTCACAAAGTCTATACTTTAGTTGATTTTTTTTCGTAAAACTTTGTTTTAGCCAGGAATGACCTTTTCGACTCTTCAGCTTTAGTTGCGGCTCTCATGGGCTTAAATTTAATTGTCTTGTTTTATCAAAAGAGCAGAAAATACTTAATTCCAATTGTATACATAAAAACTCTTGTAATACATCTTGTAGGATCGTGTTTATCAAGTTCCCTTGATAGTCCTCTCTACTCTTCTCTTCCTATAACCATTCTTATCGTGTCCCCTAATACCACATTTATCTTGCTTCCTTGAGTGCGGTAAAGAATGTCCCGATCCAAGAGAGGGGGTTGAGAAGTAGACACAGTGCCAGCGAGCCTAGTGGTCATTCTGTGCTAATTGCTTTTATCTGGCCCAACAGATGCCCTCACCTCCCTCCGCTGGATTTTACCCATTCTTTCCTGTCGGACAGTGAAAGTTCGACTTTTAAACTCTTTCACAATTTAATATTTGGCCACAGCTGTTCTACCAGTCCGATCTACTCCCTGCGTTAGTGATGTTGCTAAGCTGTCAAGTTAGTTCCTTCCCTCCTTTATCAACCCTAGCCCAAGCACCCCTTTCATTGCGATCGTATCCATTTTATTCTCGAATGCTCGAGACAACTGGTTCCGTGCCAGAAATCTGAGATATATTTTAAGTTCTTTAGATGACACGCAGGGGTCAACCCGAGGCCAGCTTTATGAGAAATGGTTCAGACCATCGATTGGATGATACCGCGCAAAGTGCATTAGTCTTTTGTCGAGAGACGGCCATTTGCATTCAGAAACAATTAATTATTGCAGGAAACGAGGGTCCCGCTTGTGCAGTAAGGCCATCCGTGACTTATCTCCTACTTTTTAGTCATACGTGTTCAACAGAAAATGACTTCTGGTATCCATGGAGACGCTTCACCGGGAACCAACCTACTCATGGACGTGCCTGTCACGTGGGTATGGTGTGCAGGCTAAAGTCCGAAATAATGAAAAAATAAGTATTCTGACACCAATAGACTGAGTCTCGCGTGGATGTGTTCAACTTCATGGAGGGAAGTCACCTCGTCTTCTTCACTCGTGGTCGTTGTGTGGTAAAACACGCAATGAAAGCAGGACAAGCGGTTGGCGGGAGGGGGAGTGTCCATGTACCGTATTTGTTACTAAACTGCTGTAAACATTTATTCCGCTTCTTTCTGCCCCCATAAAGAGGCTTCATAACTTGACCCATTCTTGTAGGGTAATATAAAAGAACATACAGACAGTATAATAATTTGCCATTCTTGACACATACTCTGCAGTATGTATCTGGTTTAAGAAAGAAAAATGTTTGGCAAATCTTTATGTGACGGTCATATTTTGCCATATTTAGTCTCAGAATCCACAGTATATGTCTGGCTAATAAGGCTGCTAAGCGCGGATTTCACACCAAAGTTTTGACCGTAGTTTTCTACCCTATTTCTTCTAAGAAATATTTCTTGCGAACTAAGATGTCAGCTTATCAGATAACCGAACAAAATCTTCTTGAGGTCGATCTGGTGACCAAAATGGTTTTGACTGGACTATGCACTCTTTACAAATATTTTTTGTAACGTGTTACCTGTCTACCTTCTCTTGAGCTTGCCAATAGTACAAAGTCGATTTACGGCCCGTTGGCAAAATTCAGCTTGTGCCACATTTCTTTGAAACCATTAGAGAGACTTTTCATCGCTTAATTTACTATTCCCTTTAGGGGTGATGAAGGTGATAAAGGTCATAATGGATGGCTTTTTATCTTTCCCACGTTTTGTAATTATCAGTCTTTATTCATTTTGAAGAGTGTGAAATTTTGATGCGCTTTCAATATTCTCAATTCTCAATTTTCTTCTGAAAGAAATAATCCTCTTGGCGCGAGATTTCCGTATTCCGCCGCAGAATTGTCTGCAACACAAAAAAATGTTAAAGCATTATTATATAAATAAGGATTTTAGTGTCTTAATCATAGTTCCGAAATGATAAGCCGAGAGAAACTGTAGCAAAACATGATAATCGTCTTTAAAGGTCAACACGAGCGCTCAGCGAAAATCGCTAGAAACATAGTATAAAGTATAATAAAAACATATTTCAGTGGTATTTAATAGGAGGCACGAGAAATATTATAATTAATCACAACTGGATTTGTCAATAAAACAGGAAGTGACGAACGGGTATTATTTCTAAAAAAAAAATAACTTAATCTGCATCAGCTGAAATGGAAGAAGAAATATGCGATCCTCGGCAAAAGAAAACAGAGCAGAATGCAATGTGCTGTTACTGAATGTTCTCTTCGATACTCAGATAAAATTAGGTTATTGTGAATGCAGCATAAAGAGCAAGAAATACATTCTTACATTGATAAATATCAATCAAATTTGTATATTATGTTTTATTGGTAAAAAGTCATTATTAGCAATCAATTTTAACCATAAATATAAGTGCATTGCTGGAAATTAAGCATCTATAAAGTACAGGAGTTTATCTTAGACAAACGCACATTTGAAATGTGTTTATATTTTATCAACAATAATATACATGCAAAAATTAACTCAAATGCGTGTTGTCCTTTAAAAGCGAAGTTAAAGCCAGCTCTAAGAGATGCAATGACTTTGAAAGCTGTCCTTTGTAAAACTATAGTTTGAAATTTGTCAGAAGATGAAATTTGGTTTTTTCCCATCTTTAAATATTACTTTTTCGTCCTTCAAGAATTGATTCCTGCACAGTCTGGAATGTACAATTTTCATGTTATTTTTAATCGTTTAATTCTTCCGCTGTGTCGTCAGAGGATATTTCTATAACACAAGATAATGATCTTCATTACAGATAAGGCAAGGGAATGGAAAGTTGCGCTTAAATGATAGATACTGATCGTCAGGGCTCAAAATTTCGGGTTTCAAAAGAAGCATTTACTTACAACCGTGCCTAAAACACAGCTGCTCGCCATATTTCCTACTTATTATCGAAGGAAAACATAATGAGCCGGGTTGTAGGAGGTACCAGTTGAAAAGAAAGCCAACTCTACCAGAATTCGCCATGTCCCTCAGCTCTTCTTCACGGTACTCGTCACGATCCCGAGATCCATGATCCCCGTCGCATCCCCGTCCGTACTTAGGAGACAGTGTAAAGTCTCGGGTCGAGTAGGCTGGAGGTAATCACACGACAGCAAAACATCAATGCCTCCTTGTACCATCCTAGACCCCTGTGTTTTAGATGCGGTCGTAAGAAAACGAATGCTTTGCAGTCTGAAATTTTGAACGAAAACTATTCAGACTGTCAGTGTCATTTAAAGACGAAAAATACTGTCGACATTACCTCTTCCTTTCACTTTTATTTGGGTGAAGGGGTTAGGTGAAGAGCCTTTTTGATCGATGTTTGTTTTCACCGAGACAATAATTTTAGTGAAAATTTCTGTCACGTTTGAGAATCGTTGGAGTTGGTAGGTCTTTGAAGGGTGCTAATATCTTTATTACACAATTCTGTTAAGTGCACCTCATCATTTCCACTTATTTCTGTAACATGTAGTCCATTTACCTTTGTTTCTATTATTCATTTAGGCTATCTTATTTTGTGTTTTTGTGCTGTATGTTTTCAGTGAACACTTTTGCAACTTTGCGTAATCTGCAGTTTAATGCTTCTACTAAATAATACCTTTTCAAGCTTACAACTGTTAAAAAAAATTCCCCTCCTGCTGCAGTAAACTGAACGCCAGACACCAAACAAAGTCTCTCGACAAAACGTTTAAAAAGGGATTTTATCAACATCTAGAAAGAATCAAAGGACCGAAAACATTGTTATCGGAACCAGCGATCGGGAAACGGGGGGTTGAACTCCGATGGCATCGCCGCAAGAAGAGATAAAGGTTAGATACGCCATAGACACACTTCTACAGCCACACGCTTCCGCAAGCAGACGGAATGAGTTGCTGACTATTGCTGTGCTCACAGACATCGATCAGCAGATTAAGCACGCGGTTGCGGCAGCTGCGGCAGGACCAGGTTTGCTGTTAGGCTCAACCTTTTGAACAGATCACATCTCTCAAGCTAGGCCTCGGTTCAGCAACCTTATGGCATCGCCATCCTGACGTGGCAGGAGCGATCGTAGAAGCGTCTGGAAAGACCAATTTGGTTCCCGGGTTACAAGATTCTCACGTGTACGGAGAAATCAAACTGCCGATGGTCGGTGCAGAAAAGAACGAAAGGAAAATAAAAAGATGGCGCTGGTGATTGGAACAATGGCAGTTATAAGATAAAAGGATACAATACACAGTAAAACTGGTTACTTATTGCGAAACTGTCGAGAACATGAACTCAATCATGTAGTAAGAACAGTGCAGGACAAAGTGCGCCCTGCCTAATGTCTTGAACCTCAGAGTTCTCTCTCTCTCTCTCCCGTCCTCGGTTATTCTCTCTCTCTCCCCTGCCTCCCCTTGTGAATCATCTCATATCCCAGGATCAGGGCTAAGCGCAATATACCGTGTTCTGTGGTGATCTCACGCTCCGAACGGCCGGCCGGCTCCCGTTGCTGCTGGCGACGATCGAGAGGGCCATACAACCTTCTCTCCACTGTGCCATCATTTTCCTAATTATGGGGAGTGGACAACCTCCATCAACTCCATCTCTTTCGGCGACGAATCCTCTTGAGAGTCCTGGCCCAGACATTAGTCCAGCGCCAGTGCAGTCTCCTCGCCTTGTCACAAGCCTCACCTCTCACCTCACCTCTCACCTCCCCTCCCCCGCCTGTCGCTGACCGGTGGAGAGGTTCTCGCGTTGTTCAACCCAAATGGCGGTGTTGCGTGGCAAACACTAAGTGCTTTGTGGTATCCTACCTGTTAACTTGCTTTTAAAGCAGTTGTGGGGAAGGGGAAAGCTTAACAATAAAGATGCTAGACGCGGTTTTAGACACATTAATATCAGACCATGTGGGCATACGATTCATCCATATACAGTATGTGTCCATTCATGCGTACGTACACATGTTCATAATATACATTCACATACGTATAAGCATACATATACCCATATACACATACATACTTGCATTCATACACCGGTGCACATACAGTTGTTTATTGCCTGCTTACATATATAAATATATCCATAACCACATGTACATACGCACATATAGACAACCATATTCACACACATATACATATGTAGAGATATACACACATACTTTCATATTCACACATACATCTATAAGTCTACATAAATAAATATACACATATAAATATACATAAATAAATAAATAAACATACATAAATCCATTCACATCCGTAAGTAGACACACATACACATATTGACACACCAATATGGCTTCATTTTTTACCAGACTCTCATTCGAAATGCCACTGGCTGTTCCAAAAGAAAACAAGTCGAAAAAAATGAATATGGCGGCGGTGGTTGTGGCGCTGGGGATTGGTAATAAAGAATAAAAGATTAAAATACTCGGTAAAACTGAAGTTCCAACAAATGAAGATATTTGCCAAATACATAACACCAGTACACACACACACACACACACACACACACACACACACACACACACACACACATTCATACGTATATATAAATATATATCATATATATATTTATATATATCCATACATAAGCTAACAAGAAAAACTGTCAACAAGAAAAATTGTGCAGACATGGCCGCTAGTCTGTTCGTACATCCGTCTGCATACATACATACATACATACATACATACATACATACATACATACATACATACATACATACATACATACATAACATTAGACAGACTACTAGCATGTACGAGACAGTGTTTTAAGCAAAACGGTGAATATGTGGACTAATCATACATACCATACACCTTTGCAAACATGCAAACATGCATACTTGCATTTATAACTTGTATGCATATTAGATATACATGTATACAAACATGCTTGTATAGCGTAGCTGTAGATAGAGTGACAGGCAGTAACACAAGCAGACGTATTCCTGAAGACAGTTATTTGTATCTCGACCGCCAGTTTCTAGAGAAGGTAAAAGAGAAAAAAAAATTAAACTTGCATAGGGCCTGAGGCTAAGACGCCCTGGCACCGTCGTGTCTGGCATTATTTCAGCATCTGCTGTGCCCATTGGCAACCACTTCTGTTAATGCTGCTCTACAGACAAGTTTAACCCCTCGGTTTGACCACAGACTAGGCGATGTATGTTCTGGTAGCTTTGCTAGACATCAAAGCATCGAGCAGTTCTTAGATGATTAGACTATTTCTTATGCAGCGGGTTCTCTAACTCCTTCCTGCAACATATGTTGCCTCGGACTTGAGTTTGGGGATGGAAATGTTTCTGTCAAAACTATTATTGTAAACATTTCTTGATGTTCGTTCCAGGAAACTTCACTGTGCAGAACTGGCAAAATCCTTTTTTTTCTCTTTGTCAACATCAGTAACACCCTGATTAATCAGTTTCAAACACACACACACACACACACACACACACACACACACACACACACACACACACACACACACACACACACACACACATTCATATATGAAACGTGGGATAAGATTTATGCGCATGTAATGTCACTAACCATATGTCACAAACTCGCATTATAGGTCCCATACTGTTTGTATATGTCACATACTTATCTGTAAGGCGATGTTGTTTACAACCAATTTCTTGTACATTCCTGCTAACCGACTACATTTTCTTAGTCGGTTTGGTAGTGGTGCAGTCAGAGGTTTTGTGTACAACTCTTGTAACAGACTTCAGTTTATGAATCAATTCATTCGATGTGCAAAGCAAGCAGTTCTTTATGCCTGGTACTTACTTTTGCTGCTTTGGTGATTCAGGTGACAATATAAACAGCTATCACTGGTCACCAACACATCTACAGAGACAGCTGACATCATATAATTTTCTCTGCGCTTCAATCTCTTTGAAAACTTTGATGTTGCATACTACATGATGGCTGTACAGAAGTATACACTTTTGTTTCCATTTTGTTTTTAACGTGTTTAATGCAACCCTGGCTTTGCATAAATCTCTTGAAAGGATGGTAAAGGGACAAATTGCTTCATTTCTTTAATGCGAGTGCTTAAGCTAGCAAATTTACTTACTTCTAAAACCTCTCTTCTTCCAGGAGCATTCGTACGCAGGTCTGAAGCTAGATTTATCGTTCGTGATTGGACTACATAAGCAGGGTAAGAAACTCAAACACACACCCCAGGGCAAGAATAAAACCAGAGACAAGTCGGAAAATGAATCAGGGCTCTGCTTCTCTTCTTCTGGAACTCTCTGGCACGCGAGCCTTGAATAAGTAAAAGCAAAATCAAAACCAGAAACAAGCTTACCTGACACTTACCTCGTGGTGTTCAAATGGCGCGATGCTTGGGGCAAGGATTTGCAATGTCGTGCGACTTAGACAATTTTTCTCATTCTCTCTTACCCCTCATTTTTTGTTCTCCTTTCTTTTTTCATTGCTTTTTTCTGTGAATCACTCTCTGATTTTCTCTCTCTCTCTCTCTCTCACACACACACACACACACACACACACACATACACGCGCTATCTTGCATCCCTGAGAGTGACACAGTCCAAACTTCCACCTCTGTATACACAACGTTCAAGCATGGAAACAGCTCGCCAACAAATCTAGTGAATCAAAGGAGAAACTTTTAAAAAAAATCTCCACAGAAGAAGATAACGGAAACGTAATGTTTCTCTGGAGGGCTCTTACTCAAGAGGCGCCTGCGGACCGATCGAACTTCCTGCAAACGTTGACGTCCAGACGACAGTGGCGAAAGTGGTCGCGGGTCCTTTCAACGTGCTCTTGCTGTTTGCTCGTCTCTCGTCGCTAGGATCCAGCGTTTGGAGCCGACCACTTGTGTGTCCTAGCGGATGTCCTTCTGGGAGAAGTTTTCAGGACAAAGATTGTCGTCGAGGTCTCAGACACGGTGTCAGGGTGAGACGCAGCATGGAGCATGCATAGCGACTAGACGGGGGGGGGGGGGAGAGCGGCCTTTAATTCGGTTACCGGGAGCTTGCGCCAGCTGCACACATCCGATCACGTGGTCCTAACAGACGTGATCTGTGTAGGGAAGGACTACCTAGATGTTCAATGAAACAAACTAGGGGAAGAACCACAGACAGACAAAAAAGTGTACAAAGGAAAGTTCTGGTCACATATGTAACGAGAAGAAACGAGTAAGACAACATTATTCGTAGATATAAAAATCTTTTTGTTCAAAAATATTTTTAAAAAATGCATTACGGAGAATACAGGTGCATTCATGGAACTAAATTTCGATTCATAAAATTGTCCTCGTGAGAAAGCTAGCGACTAGCAGTCACCAGACTCAACTCTTCTCCTAGCTCTAACTCTGCTCCTAACTCTTCTCCAAGTTGTTCTCATAACTCTTCTTTTGTATTCTGAACCGTTATCCTAACTATTCTCCTAATTCTTCTCGCGTTTTTTCTATTCTCATTGTCCTCATCGCTCATTTCTAACTCTTCTAATTCACTTTTCTCCTGGATTATCTCCAGTTTTTTCTCCTGCGTCCAACGTTCATTTCAGTGATAGTTGTGAAGTACTTGAAGACTTGAATATGCTCAGAAATAATATATGTACAAGGAGTCTAATGCACGAAACTGAACAAACAAAAAAAGACAGAGAAGAAGAGAGAGAAAAAAAAAGAGAAAAGCCGCCAGTCGATATTTCAAAAGCTCTCGGTCTTCCGCACGAGGGTTGCTCTAGATGACGTGGGCAGTCGATGGCTGGAGTACCACATGATACACCTCATCTTCCGATCTTGTGACTCTTTAAAAAATCCCACCTATTTATAACCGGAAGCTGCTGTTGCGGCTGCATCGAGCCGAGTGTACATAGTCGTCGTTGAATCAGTTGCTGGGGTTGGAGGATTGGCAGAGCCAGTGGCGATACTCTTTAAATCTCTTACCCTGGTTCAGCTGGAGGGCTATACAACTGCAAAGATCCAGTGGGAAAAGCTAGTGAAGTGCCTATTCACGAGCTCTTAATGCCTCCAACTGTCAATAAACCGCCATCCATAGCAGTGCACTACTGGATAAGCGGCCATTTGGCTTCATCTTCACCCAACTCCTCTGACTATATCAGTTTTGAGACGCTTCCACTCTTGTTAAGGTGACCTGACAAAAGAAACCTGAAATAGATCAGGTAGTAGTTTTGGGGAAGGGGTTGACAGTTGCGCTTTTCGTCAACTAGAACAGTTTGAAAATCCACAGGTAAATACCATTCAGCTAAGGCAGGTGTGGTTGGGGCTTGGTTTGCCCATGTGGTCTTTGTACGTGTTTTCATGATTAGCCTCGTTCTTGACGTGTCTTCTTTGATCCTTACCGTCATTAATTAACTCTGCCCTGGGAGATAGAACTATTCGATTAAGAGTATAAAACAGAAGCGAAACATTTGCTGCAGTAAAATAGCATTAGAGTGGCACAAGATAGAGAGGAGTGAGGTAAAAAGAGGGAGTGCAGAATGGGGGTGGAAGGAGGCAGGATAAACGGGGGAAATTTGGTGTTTTACACCGTTAGAAACTAAGGCTATATCACGGGAAAGCAGCCAGCTCTGTAAACAAATGCCACAAGCCGAGAAAGAACAGCGTGCCCGAGGCGAGATCTGAACCCATGACAGCCCACCCTCACTGTATTGGCGACATGTGCTGACCGTTGCGCCACCGGGACCGCCCCAGGAAATACACGGCAGGTAGGAAGGCACTCGGAGGGATAATGATGCAGGAGTAGGTGGAGAAGAATAGAAAAATGCATCTCTCTCTCTCACACACACACACACACACACACACACACACACACACACACACACACCACGTACGCACGTTCGCATGCACGCGCATACAATGTGCAGATGCGCCCACCCAGAGAGAAGAGAGAGAAACAGAAACAAGCTGATACCGGTAAGACTAATCGCAGCGTACAAAACAATTTTTTTCTTTTGAAGCGTATCGAGCGACATTTTGTTTACGAACGTTATCTTGTTAACAAAAAACACGTGCAGTTAAAAAGCAAACACAAGCAGCGCCTAACCGTCCATTAAGTGGTAGAATGTCTCCAAAGGACAGGGGACAACAAAATTTCAGGTTCTGTCGTGTTTACCGGTGTGTCCAGTTACTCCCCTTTGAGGATTTTGTTTGTTTAACTTGTAAATTTTTTACTTTGCATTTTTCCCTGCGTGTATTGTTTCTTTGCACGTTTGTTTGCCTTTTCATTTTTGTCGTCTGCCAGAAAGGAACTGCTCGTCTTTCAAAAAAAAATCAATACTAAGCAATCAGATTTCCTGCGAGGAACCAAACGTACTGGAGAAAAATACGTTGACAAACGATGGGAACATGATTCGGTTATGGTGGGAACATGAGAAGAACATGATTGGAACATGGTGGGAACATAAGGGAAACATACTGGTTGGTGATTTTTGAGGTGGTCATCATGCTAAAGCTGCAGGTCGTTAACTTAAGTGTGATGGGGTGGGGGAGAAACTGGTTCTAACTAACAGATACACCCCGCTTCTCAGTACATACCCGACACGTGGACACAAATACGCGGAGCAGAATCTCAACCATCATACCGGAAAACAAAATAGTTACCTGCTATTTACCGGTACAGCGTACACTTTCATTGACAGTGGGATCGAAATGGCACATAAAGGATGGGGGTCAACTGTAAATAATAGTTATGCATCCATATTGTATACCTGCAGACACACCTGCAAATCAAACACCGACTTAGACAAGTACATTAACTCTTTCTGTCCGTGTTGTCACCTACAATAATCACACTAGCGCACTTGAGGTAAAAAGTAAGCAGGATTAATTCCAACTAACAGAAGACAGACTGGTAAGGCGAAAAATAAAAACAACCTGCGTTAATTTGGGGAAAATGGAGATCTTTGATGTAACCTATAAGAGGAGTTGCAGTAAATGGAGGCAAAAACACTGCAATGTCTCTATACGAATAAAAAGTGTTTAACAACGCTTTCCCCTTGAACAATCCAAGCACAGAGGTGTACTCAACTGCCTTGACACTATCGTGACTAGAATTATTCGTTAGACTGAGTGACTGTTAATATTTTGTGAGCGTGTTAGACGATTGCTGGGCCCTGATCACAGGGCTAGCACAAAGTGAAGATCTGTGCAGCAGCCCCTTGTTTTCTTTTCTCTCTTTTTTTTTAGCAGCTCCCTATTAGAAACCCTCAGGACGCCCGGAGCCAGAGTGGGACAAATATTTTGGTGACCTTTATATTGCAGAAGAAAGGAAACAGAACAAACATGCGAATGAAGTAAACACACTAGAAATACAATACAAAAACTGTTGACTGCTCTTTCTTCTCCCCACCCTCTCTCTCTTTTTCTCTCTCTTTCAAGTGAATAATTGTTCTTAACGAGACCATAACAGCAGTCCAAAGTAAAAATAATACCAGTATTAATATTGGTTTTTAAAAATAGCAGAATTAATAGCTTGAGAGTAAATAGAAGAACACATCTGAGAATCCACGGAATAAAAGGCCTCAAGTTGAGATGAACGATAAAAGCACTGAACCTTGACTTTTACCAGCTTTTCATGTCCAGAGCAATGCATAGACGAGTGAATGTGTGGCTTTAGAAATTTAAGAAGTATTTTTCCTTACTGACTTTATATTTTTCACTCCGTCTGTCTTTGTCTCTAGAGCTCCCTCCTATTTCTCTCTCTTTCTCGTCTTTTCCAGCAACGGCAGATGAAAGTGAAGCAAATGACAATAGAAACAAAATCCTGAAAATAGACCCTGCTCACCCGAACCATCCTAAAAGAAACTCAGTAAACTTCAGGCTCAACAAATGGAAAGAGGGTTATTTCAAAGCCGCAGAACCTTCTTGTGCCTAAAGAAATCTCATTGATAGTTCAACAACACGAAGAAGCCAAGCATATAGCCAGACTATAAAAAGTGCTGAAAACACGAAAGTTTGAAAAATTCTTTAGTGTCGTTTTTACACAAAGTAAATTAGTCTGTTGACGTTAACATATTTAATCAGCAATGCCTTCTTTTAAGACACTCGTCATGAGAACAGAAATGTTCGTGCTACCGTTTAGTCTGTAGACCACTACAGCTACACTGCACCCCACCCACATGGTCTTCTCCTCCCTCGCATTGTACCATCGTCGTGCATCCTTCTAGCGTTTGAGGCAGCAGACCTCCCGCCGGACATTTTAGTGACGATTCTGAACTTCTGCCCCTTGTTTTGCGATCTTATTGACCCGCCAATGAGTGAGGTTCCAGATGGCCGATTTTGTATGACTCCTCCAGAAACTGTATTGTTGGGGGAGAGACTAATACTTTCATCAATGCAACAACTGAACAACAGCTTAGCCCCGAACTTAGAGGTATTTCCAAGGTTGCTAAAAAAAAGTACAGGCTGCAATGACTAAACTTTTGTTGTGTATCCACGCAATCAAATTTTTAGCATAATAGAAACGGATCGAATTTATAAAAAAAAGGATTGACTATAAAAGTACATATTTGCAAGTTAATGCAAGAAATATACAGAAAAATATCTGACATGCTAATTGCGCACTGTTGAGCTGTATGTCAACACCATTATACAGGTTCTTTAGACTTTTCTCTTGTTATGTTTGTTGCAGATCATTGTGATGTTGATGCTGATTCTGGTCGTCTTTGTAGTGTGCTGGCTGCCCCAGATTGTGTGTCTGCTGTATGCTGAACTCAAAACTGACCATACTGCGGAAGTAAGCTGTATTCCTTCTTTTCTTATCGTTACCATCATTTATAAGGTACAAGCGGCCTTCCTTTAAGCCATTATGTACATTGCATACTCATTCAGACAAAGCTATAACAGACTTTTACACATTTGCAAGTAGTACTTGTCATTCATAAATGTGGTCTGTCTGCTTGTCTGTTCGATTCCTTTTGCATTATCCACGCAAGATCAGTCTGGTTGGGAAAAATATAGACTCTTAAACTCACGAAGTGTGAGTGAGGATAATACAAAATACTTTGCATTCACTGGATAATGTTTCAAGATTCTCGCTGTAAAATGACATGGTGCGACTGCTAAGATGAAGCTTTTACCAAATAATTGGGTAAATCTCAAAGCAAAATACTTTGTCTCAAAACATCGGTGAATACCCTCCTCCCACTTTAGTGATATACCTCCAAAATAAACCCATGTACATAGGGAGGTCAAATCGTGATGTCACAATATGCCTAAGTAGCATCTATTCCCAATATTCCTGTTGGCCAGAAGCCTTTACAATGTAACTGTATCCATGCACAATGCTGACGTCGATGATGTTCACCCTCACTAGTCGTTTAAAGATTGTCGGAGCGAGCCGACAAACCAGAAGACAGCGACTTCCAGAGCAGACAACAGCCAGTCGGAGTAAACCAGTCAAAAAAAAAAAAAACAGCGACTGCTAAGGCCACATGACAAGAACTACAATCCCAGCAACATAATAGTGTTTTCTTGTGTGGCTAAGGGAGACAGCGGCATCAGCAGCAGAGCACTTTGCCTGTCTGTATCTCTTTCGTTTCATAAAAAACATGAAGGCATACTTAGTACAAACCACATGCAGGAAATTATCACGTCACTTGGTTCGTGTCCTACTCACTACAGCTGCCATTAGACCGACATCAATGTCGATGACGAATCAAAAAAGGGAAATTAATCGAGCGCCGGCGTCTGCCCACGCCAGAGTGGTGCAAGGGCAAGGTGACAGCGTAGGAGTCTTCTGCCCAGCTGAGCTATTCTTTCCCAAGGAAAGCAAGATGCTCAGACTTAAGAGCTGGCGAAAGCGGGTCAGAGGTGACCACCGCTTGCAGTGACGTCATGGAGTGGCTGCTGAGCGCAAGCAGCACCTGCAACCTTTAGAGGTTGTGGACGTGCCCGCCTCCTCGCTCTAGAGAGGACTGCCGTGATGAAGGACCGACATTCCTACCAGGACCAGATGCGTTTGGCAAATGAGGTCTGAGCCCCCGACTTTTTTTTCCCCCGATATCTGTCAAGTTCTGTCCCCACCAACCATCCCCTCCTACCATCCCGCCCACACTGTTTTGGTATACTGGCAAGGGACGTCATCCATTCAGGGGAGACAAATAAGCAATAGATAGCGTTGCCGCTGCTTATCTGAAAGACAACTGCACCTCTTCAGTCGAGATTCGTAATAGCTGTTTTGTCGGGATGATGTGACACTCATTCTGGGAGTCCCCTCAACTCCTGCTGCTTAGTTTCTTCGTTGAGATCCATTTCAGAAATGGGTGTCATCGATTGAGAAATCTTTTACACGCGTATATTCTTTTTTTTCGCAGGACAAGTTGGTATGGCGCTGGTTGCACAACATGTTTCTAAACCTTAAAGCTGTTCTAAAGAAGCAAAGTCTCTTCTCTGCCATTTAGATGCATTGCACAAGAACACACACAAAATTGTACAGGCAGGACGGACAGTCAGACTTAAAAAACTTTATCTTACATAAAGCAGTTTTAGTTTTAAAAATTCTAAAATTGTGGTGTGCACTTTAAACTGATTATCTAAATAGATTAAAGGCCTAAAAGTGTTTAAAATTAGAAATGTGTTGTGCAACTGGCCCCTGGAAAAGAAAGGATATAAAATGGTGGCGATGAATCTTTTCCAGCTGAAAAGAAATAATGTGGATGAACGAAGCTTTTTATTTAAGATCCGAGGCATCTTGCATCAGTCGAAGCAGGGAGTTATTTGTGACTTCGTATGGTCGAAGTGAATGGCTGACAGCCTACACGACATTGCACTGTAAACTTGTTGAGTCTCGCAGTCAGTGGATCCCTGTCTTGTCATAACAGACGTTTGGCATTGGCTCGCAATGAAAGTTGGGAAATAAATGAGACAGAAATTAGGGAAATATTTTAAACACTGAAGTGCGTGTGCGGACAGATGTAATCCCACACAAGAGCGCATGTTGAATGTTTGAAAGCTCTGAGAACTGTAAAGGTTTGCAAACTGAAAATCGTAAGCATTTTCAGAGGCAGATTCGGTGTTCTTCGTTCGTCATGCATGGAGGTAGCCGAAACGAACATCTTGCTTCGACACAGAGAATCCTTACTTTGCCGACAGGATCGCCTTGCAAATAGCCTCGCCAATAATTATACTTCCACCTTGATGTCACAACCTCGCGGTCTGACATGCATGCTCTTTCACAATACAAAACAGAACGGATTTTCTTAGGGTTTTTCACCCGGCACCGCACATATTCAAAGTAGGCAAACAAATTTCAACTTTAGATTCTTATACTCCCTGTGGCATGGTGGCGTATATATAGAGTCACAAATATAAATCCCAACACAATCTTGATAACTTGTTAACTGTTCGTAAACGAAGAGTGAAACCTCAGGGTAATTTCAATTTGTCAACTCTGATAACCTCCCCTCTCTTGTGTTCTTCACCTCTACTCTTGTAAGACCAATTTTGTGAAAGAAAAAGTCCATCGCTCGGGACTGGAAGCAATTAAAGTTTAAACACTTTTACAAACAACTCGGAACTTTTTCTTCTGCAAGTCCCTCCTGGGCTAGAAGCTCTGACGAGGTTGCAGGTACTCTTTAGTGGAGTCTGCCCCAACAGAAGAATTCGCCGGTGCTAAAAGTAAGAGGCTGCCCCCGAGGTTGCGGCCTCTTGTGTCTCGTCTACGAAGCAAGCCTGTCGTCGAGAGGTTTCTATAGTCACAGCCCCGTATCCAAAGATCCGTATCTCTCCCAGGTTCCTCACAGCGCGGCACCGGCTCGTTTGGTCAGCCCGTGGCTCTGTCTCGGACACGCTCTGTTGGCTCTCGTCCTTCAGTTTCTCGCCCGATGCCTCAGCGTGATGGGTGTTCGTCTAGCAATCTGGTTGCCCTTCAGTGTTTCTGGTCTGACTGTCTGGCTGACTGCGCATCCCATTCTGTATAATACTTACTTCGGCCTCCCTGACACCTGGGTGAGCACTGCGCGGAAACCACGCGAAGAAGAGAAACTATCTGCGCAATACTTTAGTGCCTGCCTGTGTGTTTTCTAAACTGACCAGCACTCGGACAGTGCGAGAGGACGAGACTTTTAACAGAAATTCACGCACGGTTCTTTATGCCAGGGTTACTTAACAAGAGGGACAATTATATGTCATATTTTCTGGATGGAAGTGGGATAGTTATTGTTTTACGCCATGCCAGCAACTAAGGCTATATCAGGGACAAGCAGGTAGCCATGTATACATATGCCACATGCAGAGAAAGAACAGCGTGCCCAATACCTTGAAGGGCTAACTATATAGTGCACGGCGATACATACAGGCTGTGACACCTTGACAAACAAATCTCTTGCCTTGATAATCCTACCTCCCCAATAACCCTCACGATAACTTACTTCCCTTGCATCCCACTTCAATCTCTCTTGCCGTGATATATCCTTAGTTGCTGACCCGGCGTAAAACACCAATCTCACCTCCCAGTTCATTTGCTCAGTCTTTTCAGTTAGCACTGTACCAGAAATACAGTCACATAAAGCTGATACAGCGCGCGCCACAGGTGTTCGAAAACATAAAGCATCCTTGGCTCATAAGTGAACTAAATGAAACCATGCTGCTGTTGATTTCTTTTGTGATAAGGTGGGTTGGAGCAGGTTCGAATAAAAAGTTTGCCTTAGAAGCTAAATCGAAGCCGAAAATTAAATAAACTGAAAAATCCCTCCGGTTGTCGGTTTGAACTGATAGCACCAAGAATTGATCTATTCTTCGCGGCAGTGCCGCATTTACTCTGACCACAAGTAAACTATTATTCACACTGGCCAAAGTCCTCACATTGACACAATCTTTAGAAGGGCAACCTAAAAAAAGATGCCTCTTCATGCGGTCGATATCTTTTGCTTGGTCCTCAGCCCCAGCTTCTGCAACATCTTCAAAACAGCAAAGTACACGATCTTTAACGTCTTGCCCCACCATCTTCACATGGACAGTAGCAGATTACTGGCCATGCGTGCTGCGAGTCTCTTGCTGAGAGTCTCGAGCGCTGAATGCTGGGAGGCGATGGTCCTCTCATGGTGTCTCCATACGGCCCTTAGGTTTTGTTTAGGACTGAATTCCTTCAGAAGAGCCCTTCGCTCTATTTAGCGCTATTCAGAGAATGTTTTATACTTGTGTGTGTGTGTGTGTGTGTGTGTGTGTGTGTGTGTGTGTGTGTGTGTGTGTGTGTGTGTGTGTGTGTGTGTGTGTGTGTTTTTAAAAAAAATATTGTCAGCAAAGAATTGCATTCGGTGTATATAGTACCCTATGACTGAGAGTCATCAAGTAACGATAGACTGTCAGAAAGACGATGGGAAGGAACTCTTGTCACGAGATTCGTTCAAGCTCTCCTTTCTCCATCTCATTGTTTTCAATCACAAAGACACCCGTCAGGACCAACAATCCTCCAATATGTTTATTCCTTCAGTAAAATTAGCTCTTCCTCTTACATTTTCATGTTTGTGTCCGCTCAGTAGATGGAATAATGGCGGACATATTAGTCGAGAATGCCGTCTGACATAGTTTCATTGTCAGGAGTAACCAGTTAGACTGCGGTCTATTACAGTCTCTCATAGTTACAGTGCCAGAAGTAATCCATTACCCTGCGGTCTCTTACAGTTTCACATAGTTATAATGTCAGGAGTAATCTTTGTTTTACGTTTGTCGTCAGTATTGTCATTTATTCTTACGTCCCTCGTGTTCTGTCCATTTAGTCCATGTCTCTTCCTTGTTTTAAGCGCTAAGAGCATGCTCTCTATGAGTGTGAATATGCGCTATAAAAATATTCATTATTTTTTTATTATTATTAATCCATTAGACTGCGGTCTCTTACAGTCTCACATAGTTATATTGTCAGGAGTAATCCATCAGACTGTGCTCTACTACAGATGCCGTGGTGGTATGGTGACTTCTACTACTTCGCTCGCTATCTGGCTCACTCTAACAGCGCCATCAATCCACTCATCTACGCTGGATTTAATGAGAATTTTCAGAAAGGTAATGTACGAATCTTCCTTTTCTATCTCTATATGTATATATACTCTTTAAATCTGTGTTGTCTCCTGTAACGGTTCTCCGTTTTTCGGTATGTCTAATAACTCGACACAATATTGTCATGTCTCCTGTATTGGTTCTCCTTTTTTCAGTGTAATGTTTATTATTTTCATGTCTCCTGTAACAGTTCTATTGAGTTGCTAACAGTCCTTTTCCACTCGTCAGCAAGCTTGCTTCTTACGTTGCTTCATTCAGAAAACCACGTTATTTTTCCTGGCTTAATAGTAACTTATTTACTCTGTCTTAATACCTACGTATTTACTCTGTCTTAATACCTACTTATTTACTCTGCCTTAATACTTATTTACTCTGCCTTAATACTTACTTATTTACTCTGCCTTAATACTTACTTATTTACTCTGTCTTAATACTTATTTGCCCTGCCTTCACACTTATTTATTTACTACTAAGGTTATGATTGTTTATATTTTCTTTGATAAATGTAATGAAAATTTAACTTTTCTTCAGTTAATGCTTAGAGTAGATGCTTTTAGTCGTAGCTTTAATTCATTAATTGCAAGGCATTCATTATGTTTTATTTTAACTTCCTTGGAGAAGATTGCCGAGTTTATTTCTTTTTCTTATTTAATGTTTATAAATCTAGAATTAGTATAACCAGTACTGTGTGCTATAGCTCCTTGTTATTTCTTAGCTGCTTTCTTTATGCAACTTTTTATATTACGATGAGACAGAAATGTGTCTCAGTCACATGAAGCATTTCATGGTCTATGTCCATGTAAGAAGACATTTTACGGTGGCGTCTGTGGCACAGGTAGTGATGGTAACTGCTCTAGCCTCGAACAACACATACTACACTCAAGAAAAAATAGCTTTTCTATCACTACTTTTAATGACTTGAATGAAATACGTCTACATGACGGGGAAAACGATGTCACTAATCTGTGTTTTTGTTTGTTTGTTTGTTTGTTTGTCTTTGTGTTGTTGTTGTTGCGTCACTTAAAATTGGGGAACACGATAGTGTACTTGTACAAAAAGGACAATGTTAAGATTGTCATATAGTGTAGCTGTCTGTACATTACAAACTTAGCTCAATTGATCAATTATATTTTTAGTTCTCCTGCTCTTTCTTACACTTAAATACTTTTCTATTAACAAAGACTAAATTTACTTTTTTCTTGGTTTCCTCAGTTTCACCTTTTTTATTTTCCAGAATGTATTACTCTCTAACCAATAACGAAACAGTTACAAAAATTCCAGGCAGCTTATTTACACATAAAGAAATTATAACATATGAAACGTATTGCTTGGCGGCCATTTTGGATCGTTTCCATGGCAACTACTGTTGACATTACTCTGAACATGCCACATCGATATGTACATAGTCAGTCAAAAAGCACTGTTAAAAGGTCACCAGGTAAAGCCGTGTCCCCGTTAAAAAAAAAGCTTCTAGTTGTTTTGTTTATTTTTCTCCCTCTTAGGCTTCAGTTCCACCCTTCTCTTTCTCCAGTTTCTTGCACATCCTGCAGAAGTCAGCTCCAGTACTTTCGGCGCCAACTGGCTCCCTCGCCCCTGAAGTCTGCTGCATGGCTAGGAAGTCAATCTAATCTTGAGGCTTACGTCAACCTTTTTTCCTCCCTTTCCGCTCATTTTTGTGGGGCCTCCCTTGATAAAGTTCTTAAGAAGGGAGGTGGCAGGTAAATGAATATTGAAGAGAGAAAAAAGATAAGAACCGGGAAGACAAAAACCGAATAGCTGAGATACTACATGCGCTGGCAGATGACAGCTATGGAATGGGTAGAAGATGATATGCACCATGTTATTGTAGGGGAAAGCTGTGAAATACCAGTAGGAGAAGATAAGAAATGCTCTTATTACCTGCACGAACCCTTTAGGATTGAGAAAAGTCGTAGAAGGTTACGCCAGTACAATCATTTGTTTTGGTCGTTTCTGGTTTCTCTTTTTTTTTCTCTGTAATATAGAATTATCACTCACATAATTTCATGACACACTCAATAAAAGTTCGAGTTCGAGTTCACGACGCACTGAGCGAATTGCGCAGCTCCGATCAGAAGAAATATACCGGTAGACAATAAAATTTTCGGCATCATATTTTTTCTTCGGTCATTCTTTGATGGTTTTAAAGTTTATAACTTACTCCACTCAGTCTTGTTCTACAATGCAATACCTGCCCACTCAGGTGCAGATCATACTATCTGACATCAAGGGAACAGTAAATTACACAGATATGAAATGAAACCACAAATCTTAAGTGGCGATGGTAAATATATTTGTATTAGTTGTCAGTTAACGTTCAGAATTAAACAGTAATTCTCGGTTGGCTTTGTGGTGGTCCCACTGATGTTTGAATTGCTTACTTGTTTATTTACTTTAAACTGATTAAGAATGTGAGACACAGGTGCACGTAACGGTCGATTGTTCCTGCGCTTTATGTTCACTTGTCACCCACGTGCATGACTCCTTCAGCCGCGTTTGCTTGCATTGCTTGAGGACTTTCTTCCTCAATCCATCCTCTGTACACACAGTATTATTTTCTTTAGAGTCGAGTTTCTGGTTGATAAACTTTGTTCGCTAGAGCTGATATCAGTTTGGTCAACTGTGAGGGGAATGGGAATCGGGGAAAGAGGGAAAAAATCGAGAAGAAAGCTATTCACGAAGTCATAAATCCTCTGCATGCACATCAGTGCTGCTGAACTGTCAGTGGTACACTGAGTGCTGGCTGTCGATAACATACAGGCAGCTTGACATTAAACTTGTAATGAAGCAGGACATCAGTCTCTAATAAACAGATCATTTTCGTAACACAAACGAGTAATAGCACGAAGTTCTACCATACATCCAGAAAAAGGATGATTGATTAAGTGTGCAATATCTTGTTTTCTCTTTTTTTAAGTTTGCCGAAGAGAAGTCACGTGCTTGGGTACACGGAGGTCAGCAGGGTAGGCCCGTCTAGATTGATCATCTTAGTTGTTTGTTTTTTTTTTGTTTTTTTTTAACTTTTTTCGTTTTTTTTTCTCGGTTGTTACTTATTAAAACTTTTCTATCATTCTAACCTCCTTGGTTCGTACCTCCCCTTAGAACTTTCATTTCGCTGTGGCTGTTATTCGACCTGAGTGTGTGCCTGATGGAGATGGAGCGTTCCCTTGCAGCATGCCACCTTTTCTTTATTTTAAAAAAAAAACATAAATTCAACTGTCCATAAATTTAGCTGTTACATTAGCCTGGACCTACAACACACGGACATTACGACCACGGGCAATGTCATTGTTGTACAATATATTAAGATGTGTTTAGAAGGGTGGAAACTATAGAAAAACCAAGGGAAATAGCCGAAATGCTCGCTATGCCTTTTTTGAATTTTTTTAAATATTATTTTCTTTTTTGAGGGCAGCAGTTTGGAAAGTTAAAGGCGGATCCAGACTTTATTCCCTCAGTGCAGAAGTTATAAACAATTGTTTTTAGATTTTTTTGGTCACGTATTGAGGAAATATTTCCAAATTAATGTGAAAACATTACGCAACAATACGAAAAAAGTACATGGCCAAGCGGGATGATGGTCGTGTCGATCTGGAAAGAAGACTGCTGAAGTTGGTCATACTGGAGCGCATTTTTCAATCCCGTGACAGTTATTCGTATTTTTATGGTATTTTCATGATGTATATTAGTAGCCCACATCACGCACTATGCATGGATGTTAATACCTTTTGAATATGTTGTCTATATAGTATTTTAACTCCTACCAGCTTTTGGAAGAGTGATTTGTGGATGTGTTCGTACTTAAAGTATTTCGTTATCTTCCAAGGTCATAGAATAATGAGGATGCAGATGTGGCTATTGGGTGAATGGGTGACGAATGGCGGTTGTGAACGAGAGCTGAAGGTTCTAGTCAAGATAACATTGTGGTATCTTTATCTATGAGTCATATCACTGAAAAGTAATGGGGGTAAATATGAAGCTCCCACTCACAATTATTCCCTCCTGCATGGCGAAAAAACATTTTTTCTTAAATTTCGCTTCCAATACAGTCGTCTGCTTGAAGTAAATACTTGCACAAGATTTTGTGAGCTTTGGTGCTTAATGCTTTGACCCTAAATGATTCAATTAATGCTTTTAGCCTGTTTGTGATGATGATGATGATGATGATGATGATGATGATGATGATGATGATGATGATGATGATGATGATGATGATGATGATGAGGAGGAGGAGGAGGAGGAGGAGGAGGAGAAGAAGGAGGAGGAGGAGGTTAACAAGTAATATATGACGTGCTAAAATAACGACTTTTTGTTGGAGGTGAGGATAATGATGATATTATATGCCTTTTTTGATAAAATAATGCACTTTTGAAAAAAATCTTCATGTAAAATTTCATTTCGTTTCTCGACGCGACTTCCGGCTTATATTGATGTCTCTCCGCCGTTTTGTCGCAGAATTCAAGAACCTGTGCCGCAACAACGAGAGAAAACGACGCTACACTACCATGGTGTCACGGGCCGACTCGTTCCAGAGCTCCACTCACATCACCAAAGTATAAAACTCCACCTGCGGTCTCAGAGCCGGTCCTCCGCCCTCACGGTCCACAGCCAGCCCTCCGTCGGTTCCCAGCGACGTCTGCAACAGGCCACCGTGATTCAGATCAGAACATCATCATCGTCAGAGGCAGAGGCAGGGCCGGTTGGCAGCAGCCGGAAATGCACGGTCATCGTCGAAGTTGGGCGATGACAGGCGTTGTATGAAGCTCTCATGGCTGCCTTATCATTCATCAAGGTTCAAAATTGATGACCGGTGACGCTTCTCGAGTTTTCTCGGTGACGGGATGCTCTTCCTGAGCAAGAGAATTGTGCGACATCGCTGTGTGGCTGAAACCATTTTGAACAGCTCTGGCCCTCAAAAAAAAAATTGCTTTGTTGTTTTTATTTGTCAACTTTCGCACCGTTCCTGTCCTTTGATTCTTCCGGACTCTTCGTTTCCTTAATCTTCGAGAACCATCTTTTTTCTTTACGTAAGTTCAAAGACAAATGGCCTCTCCAGAAATGAAACGTCTTTGGCTAGACCGCGTCATGAAATGGCTATTAAGGGGCTTTTTTTTGTTTCCGTCTTCGAGGCAGAAGAGCTCTGCAGTAAATTGTCATTTGGGGAGTTTTTAGTGGATAAAAGAGCTAAGACTTAGCATCATCGCGCCGCGCTCACCCATGCGCCAGGTTTCGAGATAACTAATAAGAGAGAGCAGGGCTCGAGTGAACCGCCAGTTATCATTCCAGTCCTCTTCTGCAGTCATCTCCTCTTCTCATTGTGATGAACACTGCATGTTGAAGACATTATATTTGCGTGGACATGAGCTGGGGGTGGGGGGACCGGTCTTCATAAAGCTTTCGGTATGGCTATTGCAAAGATTTTTTTATGAGTTTAAAACCTAACCCTCAGAGCGTCTTTTAAACGAACGAGGGGAAAAATCTGTTTTCGGTTCCCACCTTTTTCATCCACTAAGCTGACTGACATGACATGAAATACTCCCCTGTTTTCCGAATTCTTCCTCAAACACATCACCCCCACCCTTGCAGACACACTTACTGCACATGCGCATCTCACGCAAATTTTCCTCTTATTTCCCTGTCTCTCTCTCTATATATATATATAAATAATAATAATAATAATAATAATAAATTAAAGTGACGTGTGCTTAGCTGTGTGATCACGATTCACATTATGCCACAGCAAAACGCTTTTGATCTAAAACTAATTCTTGTTGGGGACATGCGGCTTTGCTTTGTTAAGTTCACAAGAAAGCATTTTTATGCTTTGCTATCTTTATTTGAGACCGAGTTACATGCATGGCTTATGACATTAACTGAAAGAAAACAAAAGACATTGTTATCTTGGGGATTATTAGAAGACTGCTGCGCAAGGGAAAAATATTTATAGTCGTTAAACTTTGCATGCCCACTATGTATTATGCAATATTTTAATAAACATTTTTTACGGGAAGGTGGGGCTTTGAAAATGGAATTTTCTGCGAATCTTAATGCACACAAGTACTAAAAAAAGTAAATTCCATATTAATATTAATCCTTGATGTAATTGCGATTCTCTGTTTATTTTTCCCCCGAAACACCGCGTGATTATCCCTGGGTGGTTCGTTTATTTGATATGTATTTGATTTCAAGCTATGAAGGGAAGAGAGAGAGAGGAGGGTAGCAAAGTACCTGTAGAAAAAACATCGATGATCAAATCTGTAGGAATGTCTCACATCTAAAATGAATCAAGTATGCCCTCAGGCGGGATCCGAAGCATGACCTTACAGTCCTCTCCGCCATGATCACCACATCACCTCGTTACTGCCCCCCCCCCTACCCCCAATTTTGTTGTTTTAACTGTGAAGGATCGAACTAAATGTTGTCCTTGTTTTTCCTGATGGCAATTTCGTGGGGCATGGGAGATTTGTAACAAACCTATCATTCGCTGTACAACTTTTATTTCTTTTTCTTATCTCTGTCCATCTATCCATCTAACATTATCATTCATTTTTCTTTAAAATTTTCTGTGCCTGCGTTGTCCTGTCATGGTTGATCTACGTGCATAAATGTTAAGATCGTGCATATCAAACCACGTGACCTATTTGTCTGGCAAAATTGGGATGGGAATGAGTATGACTCTTAAAGAAAGCAGCCACGGTATACAAAAATATTAGATTGTCTGGTTTGGACTAACATGTTCAAGACTATGACCTGTGAATGGGAGGTAACATTTCTTAAACAAGGGAGGTCACTGTCAAAACCCCGTTCACGGGAGACTATTCTACCACTGACGGGATTGATAAGCGCCGGGTGGTGAATCCCCTCTGTCAGTGCGATGATTACAAACCACAAGGGGTCAAGTGCTTGTCAGTACTGCTGACACACCGAAGCAACAGTAGATTCTATACGTACATGAGAAAAGTCACAGCAATTTGTCTGACTAAACTGCACCTCTAGGAACATGTCAGAATGGCTGGTACAGTTCACTGGGAAACTCAAGGTGGAGTTCATCCACCATCAAGGGTTAGCGCATCATCCACTGAAATTGTTTAGAAGATTAATCCTATACACTTCTAGCAATGAGAGATGTGCCTAAGTCATCTGCATACTAGTTAGTTTTAAGCATAGGAAGGTAAAGAAAACACTTCCATGTGGTCTGAATATATTATTGCAAAGGACTGCATATTATGATGTGATGCTGTGGTAGTTATGAACAACGTAGATGTGAGTAAGGCCATAGACAGCAATAAACGGGAAAAAATGAAGGAATTCTCGAGGAAGAAATCTTGAAGAACGAAGGCTCCAAAAAGAGGACAACAAGAAATGGTTCTCGATGGGAGAAATTTTGAAAAGAGAAGATTTCAAAAAGATGGGAAAATCGAAGAAAAAAAAGAAGTGATTCTAGGGAGAAACAACTTGGAAAGAGAAGATTGCAAAAAGGGTCGAACTCTAAAGACAAAATAGTGATTCTGGGGGTCAAAAACTCACAGAATGGACACTTCAAAAAAGTGTCGAGCTCCTCTTTTACTTAAATCCACAGTTTGGTCTACTGTGAGACTGTGACGACCTCAGTGACAGCAACTGTTGTGCAGGTCTTATTCTTCAAGCTGATGGCTTCAAAGAGCCCAGGACTATGTCACGTGCCTATGTGTGTTACTTCGCGACGAATGGTTCTCTCGTCTTATTGTTTATGAGAGAGGAATAAGAATTGACCTTTGCCCTGGTGTGCAGCTTACGAGCATTTAATACCCTTCATTCGTTTAATCCTTTAAAAAGAATTGTTTGCCGTCGTGTTCAGAGCTTTTGCGTCACTTAAATCTTCAAAAGTCGGGAACATAATATTATTCTCCAATATTCGACTAGGTGTGGCATGTTTTGAACATGGCAGTCATCAAAAAGAATCTGCAAAATATAGTCACATAATTGACAAAATATGTTTGGGTAAGACTGCTGCTGCTGTAACAGAAAATCTGTTTCTGTCATTGAGAGAATTAAAGCCACTTTTTATCTCCTAGAAACTGAGAAAAATAAGAGTGGCGAACGAAAAATAGTTTACTGGGGCTAGGGGCAGATAATCTCCCGAGTCGGTAAGTGGAAGGTTAATGCGAAACACCTTAGTTAATCATAAAATATGTGATCTTTAGCTGACTGCTTTGCATAGTTCTCTCTGCCTTGGGCGGCGCATGCGTATGGGGCGCCAAGAGGGGAATTTTCTCAAATTTGCTATTTCTAGCTATACATTGCAATGTATATATATTGCATTTTATACTTATAGATTGCATTTTATATTTATACAATTCATTCTATACTTATAGATTGCTACGAGCGCACTGATTGGTTGGTCTTTGACCTTCTTTTCCCATATGCAAATGAGCCAGCCTCGTTCCGTATACATTTCAAATCAGAAGTGATAGAATGCAATCTATAAATATAGATTTCAAATGTATAGCTAGAATGCATTCTATAGCTAAATAATTGAAAGGTATATATAAAATGAATTGGATAGCAACTTCTGAGTATAATATAAATGAAACACTTCGGTTTTTACCGAGTTTTCTCTCTCTAGCTATACATTGCAATGTATAATTATACATTGTATTTTATACCTATAGAATGCAATGCATAGCTATAGAATGCAATCTATAAGTATAGAATGAATTGTATAAATATAAAATACAATCTATAGGTATAAAACGCAATGTATAGCTAGCTATACATTGCATTCTATAATTATACATTGCAATGTATAGCTAGAAATAGTAAATTTGAGAAAATTCCCCTCTTGGCGCCCCATACATGCGCTTAGGGTAGTTTCTGTCCTCTTCGCATGTTGTGACCAACCTCTATCTTAACCCTAACCCAAACCCCAACACAAACGTGCGCTGTTACCTGAGAAGTACACGATGTACAGAGAAAGAAAACCAAAGGCAAAGATGTTCGGAGCAAACAAATAAAACATGGAACAAATCTTAGTCGTGTTTTTTAAATATGTGATGAGAATTGAACCTATGGCTTTAGAACCAAAAGAAAAGTCGCTGTGCTGCAGTGGCATAACAAAATGTGAGCAGGGTATAACTGTATAAGTATTGGCAAGTCACCCGATTCGGTAGAGAAAGAGAAGTTCCCATTGCACGTTCAACGATAGAAAAGACCATTTGTGTTTTAAGCTGCCCGTAAAGATTGTCTAGAATCCAGTATGTAAGGAATGTCGAAATAACAAGAAACTGTACAAAGAACAAAACTAATTATCCGTATTTAAATAAGGATTAGTGAAGTGTCCTTCTTTCTTAAAAATCAAAGATTTCTTATACAAAGGCATCGAGATACAGTTATGATGTTTCACCAACAAGTAAGAAAAAATAAACTTCGAATATTTTTTTCTGTGATTCTTGCAGGCACGCTTATTATTGTTGATATTTATGCGACTTTTAATGAAAATATGTGTCGCCTGCCACGTCGTACTTTACACGGTTGTCGTTCTGACACTAATGTCCGGATTTCTGGGCTGGTGTGCACGTGAAGTCTAAAAAATAGTCTTAAGTCCCACGTCCTAAGAGCAAGTCGACTTTGCTAAGTTTGGTCGGAAAAGTCGACCTACCTGCGGCTTAAGATTCATTTTCAAGAACATACATGCAAACCAGCCCAAGTGATGTTTGTAAGTTGAGCCTGAAAACTTTAGGCTTCACGTCAACGACTTAAGACCTCACATGCACCCGGACCCTGGAGTTAAGTGTGGAGTGATTTATCATTACTAATTTGTATTGCTGTTTGATGTTCAATTAATATTGCTTCTAGATCATCGTTAATCTCCAAAATCTTCATATGTTCCAAAAAGTTGTTGTTAATGTTTTGGAAACATTCGCAACAGTAACAAACAAGCATTTGTTGATTGTTAATTTGCTTTTCTCCTGCTTTCTGTTTGAATGGCATACATGGGTCATATTTTGCAATAGGATTGAATTATTAATGCCCATAAGTCCTGTCATGTGTTTCATGGGTGAGAAATGTTGGCTCCAACGGACCTCTATGCTCCCGCCACCCACCCTATGCCCTATTGCTGATGTCTGATGCCGCTAAGTATCTTGGGAAATGTGATCAAAGTGCTGCGAACTCATCATATCCATAAAAGTCAGTCAAATCCTTAATGACTGGGAGTTGTTTTCTCGTGTTATAGGTAATGGTTAACACAAACAAGATATATATATATAAGTTCTATAAGGGTATTTGTTCATTTTTTTCAGCGATCGCTAGCTATGATCAAAATTTTCAGAGGGTATGAAGATTTTGCTAACTAGCGATTATTGAATAATTACCCGTTATCTGTATGATTATTTACCATTATCCAGATGGAAGATTTACCATGACTTATTTCATGAACTGTTTCATAACTGTGCCAATGTTGTGCGGACATGTTGATCCAGAGACACGCGGGAGAGTGGTCTATTGCAGTGACTGTATATTCTGTTTGGTGTAATTACTCATTATAGTTATTTGAATTGGCTGTTTTCGTTCTGAAAAAAAATCTTATGATGTGCAGATGCCTTTTCTGTTTCTTTGATTCTGTTTGTTGATCAATAAATCAGTCACTCAACCAGCCAGTCTTATTAATCAATAAGCCAGCCAGTCGTAAGCTGATGATGTCTGAATTCGTTCTCTGTATTTTTTCTCACCTTTCTCCTTTTCTCATTCTGTGTGTGTGTGTGTGTGTGTGTGTGTGTGTGTGTGTGTGTGTGTGTGTGTGTGTTCTTTCATTTTCTTTCTTTACTTCGTTCTTTTTATCTTTCTTTCATTCATTAATCTTTCTGTCATTAAAGCTTTCTTTCCATCATTCTTTCTTTCTTTTATTTCGTTTTTTTCTTTGAATTCTTCCTTCCTTCCTTTATTTCTGTCTGTCTGTCTGTCTGTCTGTCTGTCTGTCTGTCTGTCTGTCTGTCTGTCTGTCTGTCTGTCTTTGCCATTTAGAAGTAAGAACTCTTGTGAGAAATTTAGAATTGTAGCTCCAGTTTGTGTTTGTCCTTGACATTGTTGACCTTTTTTTCAAGTTTAGACCGCCTTAAAGCGATAAAAGCACTTTATTATTGGGGAGGGATTTTTTGTGAGAAGGTATGTCTGCAGATTCGTACGTATTAGATTATTTCCTTTGGAGGTTGATTGAGTACTTTTTGCTTCCAGGTTAAAATGAAATTATTTTTTGTCGAAAAACTCCATGGCTGTCTCGATGTAATTTAATACGGAATTATTCGTCTTCATTTACTTCACGTGCATGAAAGACGTTCTTCGAAGACCGGTGCTGTGGATAGCTATTAGTAATCAGGACCACCGAAAACCAGCAGGGGCCCCGGGAAAAGGGGTGAGACCTCTCCGAGCCCTTGCATTAAACTGTACTCGTGCATACTTTCAAGTCGACGATTGTCATTATATACACTTCATTTAATAACGCATTATCAGCATTAAACTAAACAGTATGGTGAATATGCACAACATAGGATCAACACTACTGTAATGCAGACATGTGTAGCTCTGCGAAAACAAAAGAAAAAAATCAATGATGTAAATTTAAAATAATTTTTAAAGCTTGTGCGTAACGAGTATCTTCACTGGGTCTTTTTTTTGTCTTTTATTCTTTTCTTTTCTTTTTGTCACCCGTTAAAAACTCGAACAATTACACTGAAGTTTATTTTTGTTTAGCTTGTTTTTCCAGGAATTAAATCCATGAGCCCCACACGGGCAGAGGGAATGCCTGCGGTAGGTCGAATTGTCAAGCAGAAAACATGAACGCACTTCTCAAGTTGTTCCATGGTGTCGAATTTTCTGTAGAAACCTTTCGAAGCAGTCGCACACACCAGTGTCCACACGCTCAGTCTTCTTTCAGTCTTTCACAACAACCTTATCAAACTTCAGCACACACCCGAAAGCACATCCAGTATCTGACAAACATCTTCAAAATTTTACTTTCTCGTTGACTTTTCTAACAAAAAAAATAGTATCTTGCGATTATTAATATAGCTTCTATTTTTAAAAAATCATGTTGCTTTACTTTTTGATATTTTATTTTTAGTAAATCGATGAGGAGTTTTTTTAAGCTGAGTCTCTCAACTCGGTAATTCTAAATGATGAAATTTGTGTTTCTTTCCAAGACAAGACCTTTGGACGTTATCACTTGGAGCAAGAACAATTAAGACTTTTATTCTTCGTCGTAAAAACTGAACTAGCTTTGCTTTAATCGCTAAAAGTGAAGTGTCTTAACAGAAAGTAAGGGTGACTTCTGGAAGACAGTCTAGAAAGGGAAAGTGACGACAGATCTCTCAGAACAACATGGTGTTTATTTTAAGAACGAGGAGTTGTTAATGTGGGAGGGAAAAACTTTCTTTGTACATGCGTTTCGACAAATTAAGGAAGCTGCACGCAAACGCTGGAGTGCTGAAAATATGTTTGATGAAATCGAAAGACATTGAGCGAAGTGGCACATAATCCCAGCATGTGGTCATGTAATAGAGACATGATATGAAAAGACGCGTAATCAACTTAGGCTTGACCAGACAGCCGCTGGCGCGTGCACAAAGGAATGACGTGATCCCACTGTTTTGTTTTTTTTTCTTGAGAACAAGGCATGCTGTCTAGTTTGGAACTTTATATATTTTGTCAGTCATATGCTATGGACAGCCAGCAAGTAGAAAGTTGGCATAATGTAGTCTGGAAATAACAACTCAGTAAAACTGTGCTCTTGTGACACTTATCTGGTCGTCTGTGAAGAACTGCAAACATGAGTGAGTTGACGCTTCAGGGGCATGTTATCCGAGATAGTGATGTACCCCAAATGTCTGCATACATACAAACACATATGTTAAAGTTTTTCACAATATTGCAGTAAACCAGCACCAATGCGGTGACTATTTTCTGCCAACGGATTCCTTGGGAATTAGGAGAAGCGGATGGCCGAGTGGTTAGAGCGCTGGCGTCCGAACCGAGAGCGCGCTGGTTCAATTCCCGATAAGCGCAACAAGCTTCCCCTAGTCGGCCCAGCTGACGGGAATGGGTACCTGACTCCATAGAGGGTTGGGGAAGGTAATGCAGCGAGAGACATGAGATTGGCACCACCCTCATGTAAACGTTGGCCCCACGAAAAGTGGGGTCTCTAACACCTCACTCCCCAACGACCTGAAAAGGTTATGGGATGACCTTTACCCTTACCTTTCTGCCAATGATATAACGCTAAAAGACACAAAAAGACATTCTTATACAAATGATACATGAACATCTTTTGAGTACATAACAAAAGAATTCTCTCTTTCACAAAAGACCTCTCTTGTCTGCGGTGTTAAGATGAAGCCAGCATCACGACCAATTTATGGCCGAAACATATGTTACCTATCTCTATCTCTCCTCCTCCCTCCCAGAATCAGAACAAAGATGGCGTTGACAAAAATATGGCAGCTTTACGTGTCAATGCATGAGGTGCCTGGTGGGGTGAACACTTCATCGTTACACCTCGTCGTCGTCTGAACAAAGCTGCAGAAAAGAGCCATTCGACTCGCTTAGGGGAAGTGAACGTGAAAGTCTCCCTCACCAGCGGTGTTTATTTTATTGACTTGGGGCCATTTCAGCCATTGTCACTCAAGGTGAGCATATAGGGTTCATCCTCTCATACATACAGTCAGTTATCCATTCATACCCATCCCGTCGTACACTTTAAAGACATGCACTGTACAGTAGTCCTCTCACACACCCACTCATCCTAACACCTCTTCATTTATACCCCTCTCATCCCTACCCTACATAGACACATCGTATGTACACATACATTATGGCAACTTTCAGATGTTAATATTATGAATCAAAAAGGGTATTTTTCGAGCAGAGAGCATCCATATACAGAGAGGTATCAATCAGACTTCACATAATATCAACTTCGCTTATCTCCCTTCTTCTCCTTAAACATTTATGAATATACCATGCCAATTGTCGTATTCTTCCTGCGTTCTCGGATGATAGTATCTGCACAAGATATTGTTTTTGATTGTGTTGTGAGACTTGCTGGAGATAATTGGGTCGAAGGTCTACATATCTGGGACATTGAAAAAGGACATGGGTTTCATCCTCTATATAATTTGTACAGAAAGGGCATTTGTTTGTGTTTTCTGTCCTTTGTTGTATAAAACGATTTTTATGGGTATTTATCTCGCTCACACCTAGCCGAAAGCGTACTAAAACATCCCTAAAAAAGAGAGGGTGGGAAGAGAGACAGAGAAGTAGAGAAAGACAGCTAGAGAGACGTGGGAGGGACTGGCGATAAGGTGGCAAGAAGGGGAGAAAAGACAGGTAGAAATACCTACGAAATCACAGATAGAAGGTAAAAGTGAGACACTGAGAGAAAGAAAAAGAGGAAAAGAGAAAACAGAAACGTAGATGTAGAAATACCTGCAGAATCACAGAGAGAGACGGAAAGAAACACTAAGGAAAAGATAGAGAAAAGAGAAAGAGAGAAGATAAACTAGAAATGACCGGATCCTATAAAACAGACAGGAGACCAAAAAACTGAATGAAAAAAAAACTCCCTGATTTAATGAAAACCCTTCTCACGAGGTTCTTCCACCGTACGAGTCTTTGAATAATTTAGCTGATCCTCATCAGCTGTATAGCATTTTAAATGCACCTTCTCCTAAGCGAGCCGCAGATGGACCGTCACGCCATAAAAATAAAAGTTCACGAGCAAAGACTCGTCTTGGATTAGGAAAACGGTGGATAAGAAATAGTCTAAAACCCTGTCCTGGTTTTATTCTTCCTTACTGGTTGGTCAGTTGCTGTCTTTTTTTAACCATCGATCCTTCATAAAGTATACTTTTCGGCGCCAGTCTTTAAGAAGATTTTCCTAATATCTACAACTTAAATATACTCCTGGCGACTTCGATAACAATTCGCCCTCTTTAATTTTTAAATAGGGCTTCACATCTAAGCTCCTGTAAGGATTATTTTACAAGGCACCAGCTCCCATCTAGAAAGGTCTTCAGCACGAGTATATCTTCTTTCTTTGGCACTTATTCACCTTTCTAAAATTAAACCCTTATTGGAGGATAACTTTAAGCGACAACATGAAAACTACCAGGGAATAGTTACATCACTTGAAATCCCCGGAGCTTCTATTCAGTAAACGTGTCTGTAAAGAGAAAACAACATTTGACATTTAACAGAAAACGAATTAAATTTTAACTTTAATAACCACCTGTTCTGTCAGTTGTCTGTTCTCTATGGCATATCAAGAAATTTTAAAACAGTAAAAAGTTGTATAGCTTCCTTTCGCTCCTTCTTTTTATTTTTGTGAGATGCTTTCTTCGTGCATTAGTTGTTGATACTTTCGCGCCGGACGCAAAGTACGCCGCTAGCAACTAGCTGGATGGCTAATCTAACTCGCAGCAGTCAGGTAAACTAACAATTTTTTTAAGAAGAACTTTAATTGAGAGGAGTTCACATCCCGCTAGTAGCTATCGGCAGACTGTTCACCCGGCTTCAAGTTTCAGCGAAGGTCTTTTTAATCTGCTGCTTGCAGGTTTGGTTTCGTCCTTTTTCCAGGTGCAGTCATCTGCCACTAACTTTATACTGTCCTACATCAGCCGTAGCATAGTGCACGAATCAAGAAAATGTCATATCTTGTTTAAGTCGAATAAAAAAAAGAAAATGTCCACGTTTTGTTCGAATAAAAATCCCGTTCTCAAGCTCGCTAAATGTTTCTTGTTTTTCTTCTTCTTTTATTATTATTATTATTATTATTATTATTATTATTATTATTATTATTATTATTATCATCTTAAGCTTATATAGCGCGGTTTCCCAGCCAAAGCTTGACACGCCACGATTTACCAAAACGAAAAAGTAAAGCAGTCGTAATGTCACGGGCAAGCTGTTATGAAAATATAACGATAAAATTAAAGCTTTTTACAAAAAGAATGAATCGTGAAACAATCAGCAATAAACAAACTTAAGACTCCTAATCAGCGTGTCAAACCACACGTGGACACACTAACAGGGGCGGAGACGCATAAACATTTCCACAAACATAAATAAATTTCTCCACTTTGTCGCTCGTATACACTCACATAGTTCGTCACGCCTGCGTGTGCTACTCCTTGGCCCTGTCAACGGCATCAACTTCTTTCCCAAATGCGAACATGCCTTGTCACTATAACAGTAAACTTCCTTAGAAGTATTATGACACTTTTTTTTAAGAATCTCTAGAATAATATAACACTGGCACTTCTGTCTAATCTTGTTTTCTTTCGTCCTTCCATCGGCTCAGGTCGACTACGAAATCCTTCTGCCAAGAACACTTCTTGAAAAGAGTAGCGAAGAAAGACGCGGTGATGAGGCTAAAAACCTGACATTGCATAACATGTAATAAACACGTGTTACCATTCTTCGTCCTCGTAGTTACATGTAAGAAATTGTTTTGATTCTGAGGTCGCTCTCACACATTATTCTATTTACAGGACAAAACTGTTACCCCCTAGCATCAAACAACAAAGCTTTGACCTCAAGTGAACTCCAGTTCTCCCATCGAAAAAAAAAAAAACACTTTCATAATTACTGCTAAGAAAACTCATCAAAAGCGATAAATGTAGACGTTACTCATGCCAAATGTCTTAGTTTCTTGTCTACTTAACAGTTTTCTGTTGGTTGGTTTTCGATGTTTTTTTGCTTAATAGTTTATTTCTTTATTTATGAAATTAATTATTTAATTTTTTGTCTGCTTAATTTTTTAATTGTTTGAATAGTTGTCTTTAATTGCTGTTTATTTCTGTTTCCACTTTACAAAATTATTTACTTTGATGTTATTGGACTTTTCCATAATCTGTTCCCTGGTGGAAATCAAAGGATGAGTTTCTTTCATGTTTTTTTAAAGTCATTTCTCTCTTTCCCCCACCCCAAAATAAAATCTAATTTTTGTAATCTTCTGAGCGCGCGATTCTGTCAGGCCCAGCACCGGAAGGTAAGACCATAAACAGGTTAAAGAAGGATTATTCTCCACTCAATAAATAGCGCAGAGGGGGTCTTCGCTATAGGTGTCAGTAATTTATGGGTAGCACATACACGCGGCTTTCAGCGGAAGCAGCTTCAACCCTCCAAGCGAACTTCATTTAAAGGCGTAACTTAAATTATTGAGAGCTGTGGCGCCTAGCGACAATCTATCGTGGCTGTCCCAAACCCACACAGAGACTTACATCATTGAGGTACGTGAACCGACCTCTCGCTACCTTCCCGTCATGCCATGAAAAGGTGGAATGAACTCTTTGACTTCTCTCTTTATTTCTCTCTCTCTCTTTCCTCTTCTTTTATTTATTTCCCTTCAAATGTTTGAGTGTGAGTGTGAGCGCATGCATCCGTACATCCAGACACATATATTTATATACTCTTCAGCTGCCTTGGTTTAAAATTTTAAATCATCAACTGTTTACTCAAAGGATGTGGATGCGACAGTGCTGGCCGCAGGACCGCCCATCTTGCTTTCTTTTCTCTTTCGTCGCACGTGCTTAGCACATCGCGCGTCTCCGTTTCCCATAATTAAACGTCACTTTGCCAAGCCTGCGCCAGGATAGATAACTCTAAGTAGAGATCGATGGTTCACTGCGAGTCGCCGGCCCTGGCAGTAAATCCACAAGGCGAGCGTGTTTGCCTCTGACAAGAGCATAGAGGTGGCCAGGATGTCCTGTGTAAAGAACACTTCTTTAAAAAGGAAACTGAGGTGAATTTTTTTTTCAATGATTAGGACATTAGGTAATGCTCCCTGCAAAGTACGACTTCTCCAGATCAGGATAAAAGATCATCCTTCTGTTCTCGAGATACGCGACTACGAACATCGTCATGCACAGAAACAGGTCAACCACACAGAGGTCAGGAAAGTGCATGAATAAGTTTCGATTGTGAAGGCCTCAGCCAATGAGAGACCTGGGAGTACATTTTAAATTCACGATTTTGACCTTTTTTGTACATGGTGATATTTGTGGGTGTATCTCCAGAATCAAGAAGTGGCGTTGCCTCAGATCTGAGGAAACAGCATCTTCCACTGACCTTTACTCAATCATATAAAAAACAACCCGACCCCACCAGTTCTTAGCAGAACACTAGATATTTACTCGATTTTTAATCCTACAAGCAGCATGATTTCAAAAAAGCATTGAATTCAGTCTTCAAATCGTTACCGTTATATATGAACGTTGACGGTTTAAGGTTGGCCGTAAGTGGCACTGAGTATTGTCTCCCTGTCACTCAGCCAACATTTTTCTGAGCAGTTTTCACTTCAGCAATTCCTATCCTTTCTTTACAGCTTAAAAAAACAAGAAAAGCCATACATGAAACGGCAAGCTGATTCCTTCATCAACTTTTTTCCCCCTCTACGGTGTTAGATTTTTTTATCGTCTCCTCTTTTTTCAAAATCACCACTACGTGCAGGACTCCGTTTACTGGAACAGGTTCTTGATTGCACGAGCGAATTCCCTCCCCCTTATTTTCTTCGATCCGCTCTTGTTAAGCACGTGCGGCCTAGAATAAATGACGTCACTTCCTGGAGATGTGCCCTTTCTGCCGCCAATTCGACGATGCCCTGCTGGTGAAGCCCCTTGACGATAATGTCTTTCTGGAATCGCAGAAAATGGAAGAAACAATTTCAAACAGTTTCGCTCCGTCTCCTATGTAGCGTCCAGCTAAGAGTGCTTCTGTCACGGTCAGCGGGGTTTATTGCACGCCTAAAAACAGGAATACTCGTGTCATGATGCTTGATGACGATCCATAGTGCTGGACATTTAAGAGAAGTGGGAAAGTGAGAGGATGTCCTACCTTTGTGTATACATGCACTCTCACGCCCATGTGTATATGCGTGTGTGTTGCGGGGAAGGTGTTTATTTCTTTGTCCAAGTGTTCATATTTATTAGTCATTAGTACTGTTATTTATCGTTCCGTTATTCCTGTGTTGTCCGTGTCTCGTTCTTCTCTTAAGCGCTAAGAGCACGCTCCTTATGGGCGTGAGTATGCGCTTTAGAAATCACGTTTATAATTATTATTATTATTATTGGGATATTTGTGGTGTGTGTGTGTGTGTGTGTGTGTGTGTGTGTGTGTGTGTGTGTCATTGGAGAAAATTCTTTCCTTCCCACAAGTCTTATTTTCATCATGATCATCAGCGTCGAGGTCATCAGTAGCCTCAACACGTCATCTTCTTCTCCTGTCCGACTGATTTCCTCTGTCCCTTTCTCTAGCCTTCCTCCCTGTCCGCAAGAGTTCTGACCATCTCTAGGGAAGAGCTCAGCGGCTTCTCTCGGATCTGTCCATGACGACGGCTTCAGTATGTTTGCGGAATCGTACACGCTTACTAGGAAAACGGCAGAATAAGACAGCGGCAATAACCGGGAAGTTTGGGTGGGTAGGTGTTATGGTGGAGGGGGGAGAATCAGATTTAACTGACTGGCGCTGCCAGCAAGATAGCCATAGTATCACTTCAAAGCTGAAGCCCAAATTAAACTGTAAACTAATAATATATATGTCGATTCGTCATTTTTGAGATATGTTCAAAATTTTAAAAAGATTTTGTTGTAATCCCATTTCACTATTATTTGACATTTTCTAAGAAAGAGTTGTAAATGTCTTTCTGTCGTTCAGCTTTGTATCAGTAATGCTCGCGGTCTTATATCTGAGGATTTGTGTTGCTCTTGGCAACATTCCGTACCATTTGTATTTGCTTTACCATTGCTGCAATGTACATAAGCGGTGATTTGAAAGAATAATGTATGTGTTTGTGCATTGGCGTGTCGAATGCCAACCATAGAACACGATTATCTGCAAGTGACTGGGGTATTTTATCACAAAATATTTATTCCCCAAATATGGGTTAATAACTAGACTAGACTCCTGATGCAAGGATTACAGCGACTACGATATCGGTGCTTGATAATGACTCTATATACTCTTATGCTACAGGAAGTTGTTTGGGCAGTATAGTCACATTAAGGGATTTTGCCACAAATACATCTGAAAATCCTTTCAGCTAGAAGTGGATATCGCATTCATCCTAGTGATTCGACAAAAAGGGGGGTTTTCGCCGGAAATCTGCTTTTCATAATGTACAGATCGACCGCACTGGAAAAGATTTCAGGACGCGACCGCATTATCAATCATTGGCTTTAACAGACATCAAGCACGACAGAGTTTGCTTTGCAATTTCACTGCATCTACCACCCCACCCCATCCCACCCTACACACACAAACCACTACTAGCAATCATCCCAGTCATTCAATGTCTAATGATTGGCATAATTAATTTCTAAAATATTTCTCACTGCGGAATAAGGTACGTTTTACTAATGATGACTGTTGCTGCACTTCTTTCTCGCAACACAATCCTGCGACATAGAATAGGGTGAACTCTCAAACTAAACTCCCACCAAGTCGGAGATAATAAATCTAGACACAAAAAGCTTCGATTTGTGTATCTTCAGCTTAGGTTGTCAAAAAAAACTCGTAGTTTGCAATCAAAGAATTACATAATTATAGTCTCTAACGTTTCGTTGTCTTCTGTGGTGGATTATAGACACTCTCCGAAGAAGACAAAGTCCTTTCTCTCTCGTTCCCCCTCACTCTCTTTAACTCTGTGTGTGTGTGTGTGTGTGTGTGTGTGTGTGTGTGTGTGTGTGTGTGTGTGTGTGTGTGTGATTATATATAAGAATAAATATAGACTATATGTAAAGGTTTTTAACGTCCTTGCAATCAGATTAACACAGACATTTTAAGGTTACACCTTTTCCTATTTTATTGGGAATGTTGTTAAGCCACAATGTTACTATATAAATATATATAGCCGTATTGAGTGGGTTCAAAAACACTTGTTGTAGCCAATATGCTTATAGCAATAAAAGATATCATGTCTCTCTCTCTCTCTCTGTTTCTCTCAACAAGAGCAAGCATAAATTGAAGAGAAGCATTTTCTGATCTCTTCTGCCAGATAGTATATACTCTTTTGCATGGTGTTAGCCTCCACCAGCCCCACCGCTGCAAGTTTAACTTCAGAACAGGTTCATGTACTAGATACTTCTGGCGATTGGGACAAACAGAAGCAAACGATAGGTGTAGAAAGAAAGAAAGAAAGAAAGAAAGAAAGAAAGAAAGAAAGAAAGAAAGAAAGAAAGAAAGAAAGAAAGAAAGAAAGAAAGAAAGAAAGAACATATCTTAAAATCAAAGGTAAAACAAGTGCTAGTAATAAAAACACTTGAAGCTAAATACTACATAGGCGCATGAAAAAGCGGCCATGTTCGTATGTTTTGTGGCTTTTTGTTTTAGTCGCTTCAATTCCTTTGCTTCCGGTTGTCTTCAACCTTTTCTTGTTTTAGGCTTTTCTCGAGATCTGTGTCAATATGCGGTGTCCAGGCAAGAAATATGATCTCCCACAGCCAACAAAGCAACCCTGATTTCAGAGTTTGTTAACAACCGTAAGGTGCGGCGGAAACGCAGAAGAACAATGACCACCTTCCCATGAGATTTTAAGATGAGTTGCAGGACTTGTAGATTATGTCAGCCTTTCCCACTCTGGAGTTCCGGACAACGAGATCAAAGCCTTAGTGGACCCGATAACAATGCGACGATTTGGTCGGGGGATTTAAACAGTGCATTCGTAACATGGACACGCACGTGTCTGTGCACCAGAAACTCCATTATGTGCTTAAAGAGGACGTTAATTGCTTGGGGATAAATAACATATCGCGACAGCGCATGTTTACATAAACTTACAGCAAAGAATGATAAAAGGGCTGCAAAGCATATATCGCTGTTCCGATTCTACGTCAGTGACCTCCCCTTATCGATTCTCCTGCCGTCGTTAACCTTCTCATCGTGGCTGTCGTGAGTCGTTGCCACTGCAGTTTTGTGACGTAAACCCCAGCATTGAACATGACCTGTCCCTGATTTGCGAAACAACCAAGAGAGACAAGCTCTCCTTGGTGGCCTGCGAGTGGGAAGTTCTATCGGAGCTGACCTTTTCGGTCTCCGAAAATTTCTCCATTTCCTTTCGCAAAGTGGGTGCTCTCGCTTGAGGAAACCAAAGACTAGGACACGCGTGGTGACTGTTTGCGGCATCACAACGGGCTACAAAATTATTACTAGGTGTTGGGAACTTCTCCCATTTCCGTTCGATATAAGGGCACTTTCTCTGACGTCATGACCAGACTAATGTGTTCAGTGGTGGTGGTGGGGAGAGGGGTGCAAATGTACACGTGAAGAGGACTCTTAGAAAGCTCCCTTGACCTGGGAAAAGGTCAAAGCCATTTACATGTACCAGTCACTTGTGTCTTGCGCACGTGCAGGACAGACCAGACGTGTCAGTGAAAGTATGTTATTTTCAGTAAGTACAGGCATGGATGCATGTATTGGAGTTTCTTGTAAATACAGACATTCCTCCACCACGTCTGTAAACCGTGTGTCTATCTTGTAGAGTCAGAAGACATAAGCCCCGAATCAGGTGCAAACCTGCTCTCCCTTTTTTTTTCTTTTTTAAGCTGCCCATGCGATTTTTATCTGACATCAGAAATTCCAGCACTATCAGGCGCACCAGTCCTACGATCATCGATTCACTAACAACTGCAAGTTTTCTTTTCCTCTCACTATGAGTTCTAGTAAACGGTTTCGGTTCCCAACTTTCCAGCTCAAAGTTTAGCGCCAAACTCTTTCTACGATGCTCTTAGCGCCAGCAAATTCATACATCTCCCCAATCCACAACATCGATTGGTCGTCGCAAGCGATGGACGGCGAAGAAAAGGCTTCTTGTCCTCGTGCCAGTCAACCCTTGACCCGTCTTTCAGCCACTTTGTCCGTTTCAACAAAAACCGCGTTTCCTCCAAGTGCGGCGATTTGATTAACACCACGAGGCGGTACTAGGTGCAGGACAAAATAGTCCCAGCATCACCATAAAGAGAAATTCTAAAGAGAAGCTGGTTGCAGCTTTATTTGCACTATATCACTTCGCAAGTCTTATGCGCAGACCATAACAAAAGTGGGAGGCTCTGTCGATCGTGCACAGCTTTAGACGGCCAAGCCTGGTGTACAGGGTGTTTCATTTCGTCCACCAAAGATCGCCGATCGGGTGTTGCACCCGCTTTATAACGCTGACCTTGCTTCTTTTTGCTTTCAGTATTGTCCCTGACACATCTGAGGGCAGTCCGGTGGCGCAACGGTTAGCGCCCGTCAGCATTACAGTGAAGGTTGGCTGTCCAGGGTTCAGCTCTCGTCTCGGGCACTCTCTATTCTTTCTGTGTGCCATCTGATTACAGGGCTGTCTGCCTTGCCGTGATAATTATAGCCTTGGTTGCCGGCTCGGCGTAAAATACAAATTCCTCCTCTACCCCTGACGCATCAAGTATGATTTGTTTAAGGTTTAGCGATGTTCAAATGGTCCTCCACCCCCATCTCAATAAGTGGGCAAAGCTGATGGCTGGTTGGTTGTGTTTAACGCCGTGCCAGCAACTAAGGCTACATCACGGCGAGGGGTAAAACTGAAATGCAAGATACTCTTACCATGCTCACCTCCGATACACATCCAGCTCTCCAATTTGCCGAGGTCTCCACAAGCTAAAAATGTACAACCTTGACCGCTGAGTCTTTGTTTACCTTTTGTGGATGATTTGATAGTCAACTGGAAAACGGAAAGGGTTTCCCAAATTTTTAAGTTTATCTACATCTGTGACTCTTTGACGCTGACCCCCCACCGCAACAGCTCGGAATTGTACGAGATACGACAGTGTATATTAATCATGCTAGTGTCAACGACCTGTTGCACCTGGTTTTAGGTCATTAACTTCACAACCCTGTCCCTTCACTGAATAGCAAAAATCAGAGTAAACTGTTGCACAAGTGAAAATGTTTCAATGAGCATGCAGCAGATTTAGCAATGGTGCTTGCTGAGGTGTTGTCATGTAGCAAGACTCCACGGAACAGAAAAACAGCAAATAGCACTGTTAAATTACTGTAGGCAAAGGTAGTAGTATTATAATAAATATAAAAAATGCATACAAGTTTCTTTAAATCAGGGTAGACTACTGGACCATCTCAAAGGATTGTCAGGCCGTTCCCTAGTTGTTTCCCATCAACATACCGATTACAGGGCAAATGATAAATCCATGCGTCATACACCCTAAGATCACACAAGTTGAGTTATGGAAAACGAGGTACATCAGAAGGAAGTGCAGTCCTTCAAGTACCTGGGTGCGACCTTTCCAAGGAAGGTTGCTGCATTGCAGACAGCCTCATAACAGCAGTGATGGCAGGGTTTAACAAAATTTGGGACAGCAGAAATTGAGGTTTCACGTCTTGTGCCAGTCATGCTGTAAGGTTGCAAGAAATGGACCTTACACGCAGAAGAGCAACAGATCAAACCATTCCAAATGCTTAAGGAGACTCCTTTGGATCTTCTACAGGGAGCAGAAAATTAACTTCGTCAAGCAGAAGCTGATGTGGTTCAGTCAAAACATTAGACAAAACCTACATTCAATGTAGCTTATGTGGCAAATAGAGAAGCTGTGACTAATTTGAAGGAGTTGACTAGCTTTTCACTAGAGGGACCTGTTCACATGTGCAAGACCTGTACCGTTGACAGAGTTCACCTCTGCTACACTTTTATCTCCCATACAAATCGATGAAAAGAATGGGTGGATGAACAAGGAAAAAATTACCAACCCTAAGACAACATCCTTGTTTTTGTTTTGGCTTCTTGTGGGGGAGCATGGGCAAGGCGATTTTCATTACTTTTTATTGCAAAGTACAACTTTTCTCTTTTCCAAAAATGTCTAGGTTTCTTGGTTAAAGTTATTTCCAAGATCAACCTGTGCACATGCATTGCATTTTTTCACAATCATTTTCAATGAAACAAGCCAAGTGTCTCCATTTGCTTTAATTCAGGTGGCGCAATTAGAGCAGGTGAACATTTTTCTGAAGCTCATGTCCACACTTCAAAGCAAAGTCTTTATTTTCCTAAAACAACATGCTGCACTTAACGAGCAGCCATGGAGACTTGCCAGACGCGGATAAGTTTGTCACTGTACCCAGCAAACAGTGTTTGACCATCAGCAGACCAGGCAAGAGACAAGCAAAGTGGAGGTTCACGTCCATGACCAGCAGCCATCACATCAGGTTTCAGTTCGTCAACAATGATCTTGCCCTCGAGGTCCTGAGACAGGAATAAAAACCATCATTAATGCACGACCCCACTGTCACTGTGCTTGCCTTACTAAAAACTTTATGAACACCATCATGCAAAAAAGCAATGCTTTTGAAATCTATCTACAATGAAATGAAGCATGCAAGTTCTCTTAATTACCAATAACAGCACCCTCATAATTGCAGGACATTGTTTTCACGAAAAGTCAATCTGATTGTGTCGTGTTTCTAATCATTGGGTGCAAGATTTACACACAGAAACCACTGGTCTAGTTATGTAGAGATTTGTATTAAAAAGTACCAGAAAAAAGTGAAATCAAGCTTTTAAAAGCACCATTACAGCTTGGCATTGTTTACATCTAAAGTCTATCAGGTTGTGTGATGGCTGTCATTAACTGCTCATGGTCTCTTGAAGCAAACAGAAAAACCCACTACCTTCATCATGCTGTTATAATTAAGAAAAAGAAAAATAAGTGCTCAGTGAAAACTTCAATTAAACTTAGAAACCAGCAAGCTAGCCTTTTTTTTATCTCATTGAACCATAAATACATAGAACAGCTTAGATTATTTCAAGCTGAATGCGTAAGAATGTATGTCGTCTGTACAAAGAAAAAATGTCACCAAAGATTTTTGATAAGTGACAAAATGAGCACAAAAAATGTTGGTTTTTACCAGCCACCACTTGTCAGGCCCCCCGGAACTTCTACCATCTAATAGTACGGTGGCAAAAGATCAGGTGACCATTCTAATGTTGCACTTTAGTGAAAGTGTGCCATTTAGTGTTAAAAGGAACACTGCAGTAAAGTGCTGTTGGTTGAACATGCCCAAATACAATACAGAAAAAATTCTGAAGCAAAAAAAATGAATTCTTACCCAGATTTTGATGGATGGACCTGTGGCAGCACACAGCCAGTAGCGGTTGGGGGAGAAGCACATAGCACGAATGGCATCACCACCATCTAGTGTGTAGAGATGTTTACCTTCATTCAAATCCCACAGCATGGCTTGACCATCCTGCAAAAAATAGTGGTACTTGCTGCAGTGATAAAGGGGGGGGGGGAATTGGTTTTTATGCATAGCCAGCAACTAACGCTATCTCACAGCAAGGCAGCCAGCCTGTGAACAGATGCCATATCCAGAGAAAGAATAGCATGCCCGAGATGAGAGCTGAACCCAGGACAGCCAACCCTCACTGTATTGGTGACAGGCGCTAACCGTTGTGCCACCAGACTGCCCTGGTACAAACAGTGAACACCAAATAGTCTAAGAGAAATTACAAAATATTATTAAGACAAAACAATTTAAGGAATTTTCTTTGTAAATTTCAAAACTTCAAAATTAAAAAAAAGAATGAGGTGCCAAAGCATGAGCAAATCAGCTTACCATTCCACCAGAAGCACAAAGAGAGCCATCAGGGGACACAGTGACAGTGTCAAGAGGCTGTGTGTGGCCATAGTGGTTGGTCTTTAGCTTGCAGTTGGTAAGATTCCAAACCTGAGATCAGAAAAGTGTAATACATCACTTACTAACTAAAAGCCTGTTTATACATAGAGATCTTTAGCTACTGCAATATGCATGACCAACATATATGTCTCGAAATGTTTTTACTCCATACCTTTACAATGCGATCCCAGCCACATGATACGATGATAGGGTTCTGAGCATTTGGTGAAAAACGCACACATGAAACCCAATCTTTGTGGGTGTCCTCCTAAAACGACAAAAACATTTTCCCTGTCAGCAAGCTAATTTGTCTTTAGTAACATCACATGGTATGTATGTCATTCAAATACTAGGTTGGCACAGGATTCAGGATTTTTGCAAAAATGTCATAGAATTATTATATACGATCTGAATGTGGAGAATCAAATTGTTCCTTCCTGAAGAGGTTTATTCTCTTAAATTTAAAGAAATCAGGCATCTTCAAAGGCTTCTGCTAATTAATAAGTTTTAAGAGCACACAGTTATGTCAAAAGGCACATTTTTATTGTATGGCATTAGGTTGTAATCTGTTTAATAAGGCAGTATCTGAGTTTCAAATCTTCAAGAGATCTGCTGCCTCTTCACAACTTTAAGTTTCTTAACCTAGGAAGAGTTAGCGTAAGTTGGTAGGGTTAACTTGTTCCTTTTGCTTCACCCTCATAGGTGTGATCACGCGACCTTCATCTGAACCCAGATCGCACCCTAAGGGGTGATGCACTTTTTAAATTGTTACTCTTAAACATCGTGTTTTTTTAGAAAGAAACCCTCTTGGTTCAAGATAAAAATATAACATTACAATAACTGGCTTATAACTGAAGACTGCGAAGACGACAGTGGTGAAGTTTGTTTTTTTATTATTGCCGCTCTGAGACAAACATTAGACCAAGAAACCTATACATTTTTGGAAAAGAGAAAAGTTGAACTTTGCAATAAAAAGTAATGAAAATCGCCTTGCCCGTGCGACCCGGCAAAGCCATGATCGTGTCCTTTCAAACCAAGAGAGTTAATAAATAAAATAGCTTATCCATTTCTGAACACAACTGTCTTTCTTAATAAATGTAGGAAGTACGTTTTAACAGGAATTCTTTGCATTTTCCCACGCTACCTGTCTTTCTGTTTGGAAAATGGCTAGCAAATGTCCAGGAGTGAAATTTCGATTTACACAATATATACAGACATAACGTACCAAACAAGCATATGTTTTATTAGAATATACATTAAAATTTAAATATTAATTACTATTTTCTGTTCCTTTGCGGTTGTTGAAGTACAAATCCATGTCAAAGTGAGTGATTTTTTTTCGTTGTCACAAAACGAAAAGGAAAATTCAAGGGAGGGAATCATGGTGGAACATTTCCTAAACGTTTCTGTAGTTTCCTTATGTTATTTACATTTACCCTTGTGAAAGCGGCTGTATTACTGAGATTTTTTGAAGGGGCTCACTATCATGGCATTTTCTGTTGGGAATACTATCAAAGCATGTTTTCAAGCAAACACAAGAAAAAGATGTTCCTTTTCTTTACATGTTGATCTATCATTATCAATTTGAATTGATCTTCTACCTCGGTCCAAGGGGGTCAAACCGCCGCATAGCCTCCGGTCAAGAGTTAAAATCTTATGACAGCATGTGCAGCAGATTTATTTATTCAAGAAAAGGTAAACAATATTTCATTCCCGTATGTAAATGCAATGGGCACCTGAAATTGTTCGTGCCATCTGCAGTCCAGCTGAATCACAAATTGTTAGTGGTGTGTATATATGTTTAAAGAGCATGTCGCTTGCTTATATTTTTACCTTTTCTTTTTTTTTTGGTAGCTAGAACTTTATATGTAGTAATTCAGCACCTTTCCCATGTCATTGTTACCCTTGCAACAATCGTGCAAAGACCAACATGTAAATCGTTTGAATCAACATTCTCTTCCCTAGTTCGCTACACAAGTGAAAAGCTATTGGCTTACATGGTAGTTTCTGGTTATAAAAATTGAAACATAATCAGTATGGTTCGATCCCTAACAATGAGCAATTGATAAATTCGTTTTAAATCTTTAAATTTGAATTTCTCTGGTTTCCGTTTTTGATCCAAGGCTTAAATACAAAACACCATATCTCAAGGTAGACTTTTGCTACATTAAAATTTTGCAGTTTTATTAAATGCATAAACTAAAGGATAACCTTTGGCTATCCTGGTAGGAACATTAATTGGGCTGAACTAACATCTGAAGAGAAATAAATTTCAATATGCCGAGTTCCTGGGTGGGTACCATGTTTGACTGGTTGTATCTCCGAGACCTCTAAAGATAACAAAATGTTCTGACTACATCCTTTAAAACATTGTCTCTAGTTTATAAAAACACCAAAAGTTATGAGATCAGGGTGCAGAAAATGCCCACATGGCACTGGGACTGAGTCAAGACTCAGCTTGCTTTTTTATATCCTTTTTCCTCCATCTAGTGCAGAGAGGTAAGGACAAAGGTCACAAAAGACTGTTGAAATTTCGGAGGTTTTTTTTTCCACAATGTTCACGGTAAGAAACATCAGGACCAGGACTTTTAACCCTGATGGCATCGAAAATGCTGTATTGCCAAGCCACCGGTAAAGCGGTGTGGTGTGTAACACTTGCGTTGGGTTTTGCGACTGGTTTAACCCTTTACTGGGCACAGCGGCAGATAGTCCAAACAGGCAAAACGTCCGAAAGCGTCCGTAACAGCCATTGCTTAAATTCTCACGTTTAAAAGATCGTGAGACTTCCGGCAGTTCACTTCCGGTTTATTCGATTGTTTCGATATTTGACTGCATTTCCTCAAATTTTCGCTTCAGTGTGTTCGTTTTTTCCTTTCTTTCGGATTTTTTTGTGTGAGTATCAAAAATGGATATTTTGGATTCTTCTTCTGATAATGGGGAGTTTACAGGCTTCCATTTATTGGACAGTGATGTAAGAGAAGTGGACTATGAGTCAGAGGAAGAGATCGGTAGTGACATTAGCGTCAGTAGCGTGCACACATCCGATCTTTGTGTCAAATCTTGTAAATAGTGCTTCGTTTGACATTTTGTTTGCTTTATTTTTGTGGATACATGGACAAGATATGAGAAAACTGGAATAAAAAAGGTGCAAAAGTGCGTTCATTTCTGTTAATTTGGCATTTTATTTCATTTAAATATATGCACTAACACCCTAGATATGGCGTTTTTACTGATGCACCCCTAAATTTCTCTAAAATCTTGAAAATTCTTGCCTGTCTAGGTCTTAAAAATAGAAAAACGTGTGCCCAGTAAAGGGTTAAACCTACTTTTACCAGCCAGTCAGAGAAGCCATATCATATGGCATTAGCAGATGTAGTGCAACACGGCTGCTCCCTTTCACTGTCTTATTTACGCGTTTTGAATAAAATTGGATTGAGTTTTTACCATGAAGCGTACAGAGTGTCAACCTGGCCCGTCATGAGAGAAATCAGCGACAAAGCATGCACAAATGCAACTTTACACAACTGGATGATTTATCAGAAGTAGAGTACGATAATTATTACGCTGAGAGGGAGACAGAATTTGAATCAGATGATTTGGCCACAGACGGTGATGTCGAAAATGAACCCCAGCCTGCATTTTTTAGCTGATCAAAGGAGGCGTGTCCCTACAGACTCAGGTGATGACAGTGCTCGAGATGGCTCGAATAAGCTATATATCGGGCGAATGACGAGTGCAGACTAATCTTATCTTTTATTATAACTAAAATATTAGCAGTTAACAGTGTACACCCAATATTACCCAGTTTTTGCCCAGCTCAGGCAGGAGGGGTCAAAGGGTTAATGATAGTCTCTGAATTCTTACTTTTACGATTTACATATGCTCTTAAAGCTTTTTAAAACCCGCCAAGCAATCATCCATAGCAAATGTGAAGTTATCTACCTGAATGGTGTACTTGCAGACACCAAGAGTGTTCCACAGCTTGACTGTCTTGTCCCGAGAAGCAGAAACAATCTGGCGGTTGTCAGCAGAGAATGCTACACTCATGACATCTTTTTCATGGCCAACAAAGCGTCTGGTCGTCTTGCACCTACACAGGCATAATATTTTTATTACAAAATGTCTAAATGTTAGCCCAAAAATAAAACTATGCACAGTTCATATACTACTGCTAAGTGCAACAGATTTGACCCAACCCAAAACATTTTGGTGAAATGAGATTTCTTAAATCAAAACCAGCATTGGCAGAACTTTGATATTGGGGGGGGGGGCAACGTGACATCATAGGCTGGTCTATGTTATTTTGTCAGAGGTTTGGGGTAAGGTTTAGTTTATTAGGCACAATTGGGCAATTGAGTGAAGCGAGCAGACGACAATTGCCGCAAGCCATTTCTGTTATGGCTGTCACATTGCCCCCTATATCAAAACTGTACCCCAGCATTTTTAAGGTCGGATGCAAAGGCTTTTGCATGCAGTTTTTATTTTTAGTCAGTTTAAAGCACTTACTCCATAAGGTCCCACAAACGAAGAGTTTTGTCCCATGATGATGAGAGAGCAAACTGGCCATCAGAGGAGAGAACAACATCGCTGACGAAATGACCATGTCCATGAAGAGACTTGTATGGTACGCCATAGTTGGTCTCGTCGCGAGTAAGCTTCCACAAAATCAAAGTCTTGTCTGCCAAAAGCAACAAAAAAAAATATAATACTTCATGCAGTAACCAAAACTATGACGTGCACTTAAAATCCTACTGTGAAATGCACCACATACAATACTAATGTTGAGTTCAAGTGTAAAGATATGTTGTGCTGCCACGAAAAAGACTACGCAGTTCTTAGAACCACACAAAAAAGAGATCACAGGTGAATGCACAGACGTCACTGCTCAAGTGAGCCGAATACTGTTTCATGCGAGGACGTTGTTTTGATATTAGGTATCTAGTGTCAACTCTGACAATTCTGCAACTGACTGAAAATAAGATAAGCACTTAAATCGTTTAAATAAAATCTTCTCGCTGCAGCAAATGATAAAGACATTAAAGACGTACGATTTATCAATATGTAATTGGCATGTCCACAGTTTGCATTTACATACCTCTGGATGCAGACAGTATAATATCTGGGTACTGAGGATTTGTCGCAATTTGAGTGACCCATCCACCATGGCCTTGGAGGGTACCCCTCAATGTCATCTGCTCTTGCGCCATTCTTTAATATTTCTTTTTTATATCTTGATGATACGTGATTATTGATGAAGTCTCACAAACCTCACCCAGCCATACGTGCGGCTTACCGGAAAAGGAAGAAGAGTGGTCACGACGAGAACGTACAACTTCCGGGTAAGCTAAAAGTTGTTACTGGAACAGAAATTACAGTTACATTTGCTTTTATGAGATCGCACGTACGAAATAACTTACGAAAGTAGACGTCTTTGAAAGCAATGACTGTATAAAGGTAGATTGCTGTGAAAGATATGTAAATTAAATGCATGTATTTTTCTCTTTACCACAAACTAACATCACTATCGGTCGTTGTAGTACTGCATAAGCAGACTTTATTTTTCACAAAGAGTTGCTGCTAGCTGGAACTCGCTTGCAGCTAGCATTGCGCACCAAATTTGGACGCGTTCAAGAACTTTTTATGTAACATTCAAAATGTTTATATGAAACTTATACCCAAACAATATTACAGAGAGTTTAAAATGTGACATTTAATAGACCGCGAAAACTAGAGGCAATAATAGTCCTTATACTAATAGTAAAATGATTTAAGGGGAACTTCTGGGTAACAGTACCGAACTGCCTTATCGAAGTCGTAGACACAGTCCATTTTTTCAGCTTATCTAATATTGGTTTCACCTTATTTACAAATAACGTGTCGAATCAAATCTCCTTAAAACAAAAGGCAGAAAAGTAGTTCTTATATGTAATCTTTATCGAGAAAAGCTATTCTGATCTTGTGTGTGTCACAAACATCACTTCGATGAGGTAACAGGGAAAAGAAAATATATGAATGCAAATATGAAATGCTTTGACTACATATCTAATATTTTTCTCCATTATATTCTTTAATATTTTCGTTCATTGTAATTTTTTTATGTCCCATAGGGCGTATGAATAAATATCTTTTATCGCAAATTAGTTGTGATTTCTGATGACTATTTATCCCATAGGTAATAAGTAGCAGTTCGAAATTCCAAACTGAAAAACAAACGAACAAATATTTGTTAACAATTTGTGTCCCTTACAATAACTGCGATGCTAAATTAAATTCGTTATTGTTGCTATCGAACTGACTAGACTTTAGTGATCTACCTGCATGAGTTTTGGTCTGAAATCAAGATTACTATTTATTAGCAATAAATTAAAACTACCAAATTCTTTCAAAAAATATATTTTTGTGTACATTTATAAGAAACTATGAATGTTTAGTCCTCATCTGGCAACCTACGTTTTAAGCATCGTACAAATAATACTTCCAATGCTTTTTTTAAATCAACATTTGCTACGAAATCCTGAGCCGTCAGAGGGCGCACTGTGGATGTTTGTGATTTATTGGTTCAATTTTTTAGAGGCACTTTTGTTTACGCTGTAAAATTTTCTGTAGCTATATCTTTAAAGATAAAATGTTCAGCTGTCATTGTTTTTCTTTCGATGAACAGAATTCAAATAGTTTTGCAAAAATTTCTGTAGTTTTGTGTTAATGACGTCAAGAATGCAAATTTCGGCGGCCATTTTGTTCGTCAACTAGAAGCCGCCTGTGCTGTGCTAGTTGTATTTGGTATGCAATCAGCGCTGTAATTATTAATAGTTGTGTTCTTATTTCAGTCAAAAATTAAACTTAAACAGTCTAATATCATGGAAGAGCGGGCTGCCGCGAAAGAGTTAGATCAATGGATTGAGCAACTTAACGACTGCAAGCAGCTGACGGAAAACCAAGTGAAAACTCTGTGTGAGAAGGTAATTATCGTGCATGATTTACAAATATAAACGATTTTTTCAGTATTATTATCACAAAATTATAATTTTAGTATTTTAATCTACCTGGGTCAATGCTTATTAGAATATTTATTCGTTAAATGGCAGCTCTTTAATCGTTCCTTTCGAAAATATACAAATACTCGCAATCCGAATTTCTGAATCAAGGTCTGTTGTTCGTTTTGTTTGGAGTCTTGAAGTTAAACTGTTTATTAATTAAAGAAAAGCATCAATTTGTCGGTTAATGCGTACTTACAACCCTGTACAAACTACCTCAATGCGTTTGGCGATAATCTACTAAAAAAATAACATAAAAAGAAAACCTGAATAAATACATTAGCTTAAAGCAATGACCAAATTGGTTTCACTCTGGCTTATTGATCTGTGTTTGTTAGATGTTGGTTTTATATAACTAATTCTCAGAGTGGAAGAAAATTAACTTAACACTTCTTCAGGATAGGCTTTTCACATATTTATTTTATGATCTAAAAGTTATCCTTGACATGATATGTTTTAAACTCTTTTACAGGCAAAAGAGATTTTGTCCAAGGAGTCAAATGTGCAGGATGTCAAATGTCCAGTTACTGTATGCGGTGATGTCCATGGCCAGTTCCATGATTTGATGGAATTATTTCGTATTGGGGGCAAGTCTCCTGATACTAATTACCTCTTCATGGGAGACTATGTTGACCGGGGATATTACTCAGTTGAAACTGTATCACTTCTTGTAGCTCTTAAGGTGCAGTAAACGTTTTTAAAACTTGTTATTTCAGATTGATTTATTAAATTTAAAGGGCATTTTACTTGGTTAGCAAGTCGTGTACACTCAATGATGTGAAATTAAAACCAAGCATTTTAAACCAAAACACCTAGCTTGTTTAAAAAGATCTATGTATATATAAAGGTAGTCAATCCCATGACCTATGAGTCATTGGGGAGTGAGATGCTAGAGGCATCACATATCTTGAGGCCAGCTCCCACTCTCTGAAGCGGTCCCATGGTGCAACGGTTAGCGCCTGTCACCAATACAGTGTCCTGGGTTCAGCTGTCATCTCGGGCACTCTGTTCTTTCTCTGCATGTGGCGTCTGTTGCTTGTTTGGTGGAAAACACTAATTCCCCCCACCCCTTCCCATTCCAACTTTCTCAGTGCCCTTCTTGCTGCCTTTCCCTCCCCATTATCTAAGAAGCTTCTTTCACGGCTGGGTCAGCTGTAGGAAGCACTGCATCACACAGGTATTGAATAGTCAAGTGTATGCACATCATTGTTCAGATGCTGTTGCTCAAACCACTCTTCTTCCCCTTAAAATAAGTTTCCTTCATTCATTCCTTTGGTACCAGCTGACAAATGGTTATGCTGTTCCACCGGTACTTGTCACCAGGTGGGAATAACTGGATAGACATAGCGGTTGACAAGACGTAAGCCTGTCTTGGTTGGTGTTGAACAGGTCCTGCATGGTATGACCAGTCTACTGCTTAACATATGCAAGCCAGTTTTTCCTCGGTTTTCATTTGGAAATGGTTGAATGTGTAGTTAAGTGCAATATCACATGACTATTGCTTTATCATCTTTTGCATTTGTGTTCTTAAAAATAAGTTCATCCTTTATCATATCATCACCTACATAAAACTGATTTTTCATGCTCACATTCTTATGTTTTTATTTCAAATGTATGCATTTGATCTTTTGGGCTACATTGCCACTTAACAATATCTATGAAGGTGAAAATGTGTGCAAAGGATGGAGCATTTTTAGGGTAAATGTTAATTGTTGCTTATACGTTGACCAGCTCGATTATAAAAGGGACCTCATAAAAGATGTTTTAATAAGATGAAAAAGCTGTTGACTGCCTTTATGAAGTTTAATAATAATATAACCAAGTAAGGTATGCTTTGAGCAAAAAGATTTAAGTGAAGGTTTTTTTTAAAAATACATATTTATGGTTTTTAAGAATCATATTTATTTAAAAAAGCATCATAACGCTTAAAACTCTGTCACTCCAGTAACTATTTTAGGGATTGTCTCAGAATAGCAATTAATCTCTTTTGTTTTTTTAAATGCAGAATGTCACCAATTTAAATAGTCTTCACCTCTGTCTCTTTAAACCACCGATTCCAGAGATTCCAAGCTTAGGGTTCCCGATTCTTATCTTAAGAATATTTTTGACAAAATCTTGAAGACAAAGTTGAAGAGTTATACATTAGAAATATACAAACACCATTCATTTGTACATAGCTTCATTTGTGCATAGCTAACTTTTTTTCATGCCTTTTATGCGTAGGTTCGCTTCAAGGACAGAATAACTATTTTGAGAGGCAACCACGAGAGCAGGCAGATTACCCAAGTGTATGGGTTTTATGATGAGTGTTTGCGAAAATATGGAAATGCCAATGTGTGGAAGTATTTCACAGATCTCTTTGATTATCTGCCACTGACAGCTCTGGTTGATGGACAGGTGAGTGTCTCTTATAATATTTTCAATCCATTTTAAAATATCAGTTTCTGTGCCGACTGCGAAAGGTATGAAACCTTGGTTGTTAGCCCTTCCGTTCGCATCTTTTGTTTATCATGGTTCCAAGTGTTTTCCTGTTTGGAGTAGAACAGACATAACTGCTCAGTAGACCATGTAACTGCAATGACCTTATAAAGAATAGTAATAAATAACAGCAATGCATTCAGGGTGAGACTCAGGGACGTATGCAAGAGAGCCCATGTTGATAAATAATAAAATACGTAAAGTAATCAAAAAGGAAAGATATCTTTAGTCCTTTTTTTTCCTTTCAGATTTTCTGCTTACATGGAGGCCTTTCCCCATCAATAGACACCTTAGATCACATACGGGCACTGGATAGAATACAGGAGGTTCCGCATGAGGTAAGTGCTAAATTACACACCATCACTTCAAGAGCTTCATGACACACCATTGCTTTAAGTGCTCAGATCTCTTTTTTTATTTTTCAATTTATTATGTGACTTGCAGCTCAAAGACATGACATCCCTTACATTTGAAGCAATTTAATATTCAATTGTAATATCAGGATGGCCAGTCATAAAGTTTGCATTAGGGTGGAACTGTTGTAGTTTTTGTCAGAATGGTGGAAGTAACTGGCTGCAAATGTTTTTTGATGCTCTGTCTAGAAACTGATAACAGTTAAGCCCTGTTGGAAAACAAGTTTAGAGTTGATCTTGTTTTTATGCATGTGATTTTGTATTGCTGACATTGGATAACAATGTTTAAGAACCTTTATGTCAAATTATTCGTACTTTCAGACCCCCTTGGCAAATTTTCTTTGCATTATTTGTAGATATCTTTATGCTTTGCATGTTTCTACACCCTGGGAAGCACTATTGTCATCACATTTCTTTCACATTTAGGCAGTTTGTTATTGGTGATTGAGCTGCATATATCATCAGATACCATAGTTAAGTGATTAACTTGGTAAAACAGGAATATTGGGCCTGAAAGAAAATGGATTGTTTACAAATTATATGGTTTAATTAAAAATACCCATCAGACATTTAGAAGCATATAGTGTTCTAGAAAACATTAGGTGCTTTAAATACTTATAGCTAGAATGCAAATACAGATCAAATTATCAGTTGGAGTTTTCAGTTTTAGATGTTCAAAGCATTCACCACCAGCAGCTATGTATATTTGAAAATATTGTACATTTCACAGCCCTTTCATATTCTCTGTTCACCCCCTTAGCACTGTAGCATCAGTATATAGTTTCAAAATTTAACTGCAAAATGCTGTGGTACCAAATTTCAGCAACAAAGACAATTCACACAGGATTTGTAGATGTGTTTTAATACTATGTATATAAATTTTGTGTGTGTACAATTTTTTTAGATGCTTAAACATTGTTTGGACTTTAGGCTTTTGGGGGTGTGTTTTTTCAGTTATTTAAATCATGGTTGATGCCTCTGACCAAAAGTGCTTGGCCTTTTTTGTTCAGGGGCCAATGTGTGATCTGCTGTGGTCAGATCCTGATGACCGTGGTGGATGGGGCATTTCTCCTCGTGGAGCTGGCTACACATTTGGTCAGGACATATCAGAGACATTCAACCACAGCAATGGATTGACGCTTATATCCCGTGCTCATCAGTTAGTCATGGAGGTAAGGGGAGGGCTCATTTAGTTCAGTTTTGATGATAAACTGGCCATTTTATGCAAAGTATTTGGCTGGAAATGAGTGAACAGGTGTGGGTGGGGTTTTTTTTTGTTGTTTTTTTTTTTTGTCATTTGCAGATTATAAAGGTCTTATAGATTTGTTCATCTGCAGGTTTATTTTCATTAGAGAACATATACAATAATAACTAAATATGTACTTTTTTATTAAACTGAGATTCAGCATTCATTTAAATAAGTTTTTTTGTGCAGGGATACAATTGGTGCCATGACCGTAATGTGGTTACCATATTCAGTGCCCCGAACTACTGCTATCGATGTGGCAACCAGGCTGCCATTATGGAGCTAGATGATGCGTTGAAGTATTCATTGTAAGTTTTTTAAGGATGAGTTATTTTGACTATACAAAAGCAGAGCAAAAGTGTATCATCGTACACCAAGGCATTTTCTTATGGACTTGAAATAGTGTGTTAAGAGCAGTTGGTGGATACTATTTTTGTCTTATGAAAAGGGGAATGCTTCTCATAGTAAATTTTGGTCATTAAAGTAACTTAAAAATAAAATATTTTCCAAAGAAGAGCACACTGTTATGGTTGTGTTAAATGTTCATTTGTGTGCTTACTTGTGAATATGTGGAAATGTTCCTGCTTGTGGAGTTTTTTTAATTTTATAATTTGTTCAAATGTACCTTGACTGATTTTTTTTTTACAGCTTACAGTTTGATCCTGCACCTAGACGAGGGGAGCCTCATGTCACAAGGAGGACGCCCGACTACTTCCTCTGAGGACACCCATTGAAGATAGTACATGCGTCAACCACCCTCTTTTCCCCTTTTCATTTCAACCTGTTTGTAGGCAAGAAGAATCGATGGTGGAAGATTTTTGACAGAATGGCTCCATTAGGATTCTGCGAAACTCACTAAATAACAGGAGCTGCTCTTGTACCCTCCACTTCTGTTTGTGTACATTTCACAGAGTACTTTGCAGCCCTGCCCCTCTCCCCCCCACCTTTGTGAATGTCTTATTTTTTATAGTTTAAAAAACTGACATAAAGCATACTGTCTATTTGATGTATAGAAATGGGACAACCAACATTTTACTGTCAGCCTTCAGATGCCCACTTTGCTGAGTAACTGTATTGTAAGGTAAACTCGTTAAATTTCTGTGTATCTTTCATAACTTTTCTCCTGATACCTGTTGGATAGTTTTTCATGACGTGGACAATCTGAAATAAGCATCATCTGCACAGTCCAACAGAATGAATTACACAGACTTGTACATGTTTATTTTCATCATGATTGTTTTCCCCACTTTTTTTTTCCTCCACTCCAAAACAGCTAACAGATGTGTAGCAGCCAATAACAGCTCTGTAGACAGTGTGATAACTGTATGTTGTGAGCTGGTTAGCAGATGTTTTTTGGAATACTTAATTTTCTTTACGTTCACCCACACCATTAGCATTGTGATCATCAGTATTGAAGTTTTGGGGGATTTTTCCTTACATTATCATTTTACTCATTTGTTTTCATCTGCGCGCTAAACCTTTTAAGGCCCAAGTTATCCTAAAAAATATATAGCTTTTTGATCATTTCATGGTATTGTGAAACATTGTGCTTTTGGCATCTTGCAGCATAAGGTTATTTGAACGCTGTTTGTGGTATTCACTTATTCTTACTCTACGCTTGGTGGTAAATCATGACTTGAGACTAAATCTATCATGAACGAGCTGTTCAGAATTGGTTGGCCAGAAGGGCAATGTATCATCATAGTTGAAGATGATCCAACACATAATGTGATTTAAAGAAATTGATAAATTCTTACTAACGTGCATGTCCTACTTTGACACACTGCTTCATCGCTTCCCTGTTTTTTTCTCTTCCCAATCCCTGGCCCCTCCCTTCCCCCTACACCATTTCAACAAAGCATTTCTTTATTCTGTTTATGGTGCTTCATTTAGAATAAATTATACAGACTTTACACCAACAACGTAGATTATGTAGGTTACAGAAAACTTTTATAATAGTTCTGGCTTTGCAGAAGTGATTGAAGCTGTTGAGGATCATATTGGTTTGGCTCTTGTGTTAAATATTCAGCTGAAGTAGTTCATTATGTTTTTGTCTGTGTTCATGAAACGTTTGACAAGCTTTCCCACAAACTGCACATGTTTCTTCAAAGAACTGTTTTTCAGTATTGCCACAACAGCAACTAAATATTTGTTTAAAAGTTCATTTTTGCCAGATGAAAAAAAAAATGTTTTTACATGTATGTGAGTTCTCTAGGGTAGAGCACATGGAGACCGTTTCTCAATACATGCTCTCTTTTCTTTGCATACAGCAGATTGAATTATGCATGGTCTAACATTGATTTGCTTTGGTGTACCTTTGCTTTTTACCCCCTTAACACCCAGTAGCTTGGTTTCTTTGTAAAAAGTAATGCTGTTCCACTGCACTTCTGGTACCAGCCACATCAGTATGTGTACTTTACTGTCCTCTAATACCCAGCAGTATGACTCAAGAAAATACTTATCCCATTGAGCAATGAGGAACAAAAAATAAGCATGTCATAGATAAGTTTAGTTATTTATATCCAAACTGTGGTAGACTGACGTGACTTGTCTTGAATACAGAGTTTGTGTGTTGGCTGCTCATCTCAGTGCAAAATGTTTTTTTAAAAAAAAAGAAAAGGAATGTAATCTGCTTGTAAAATAAAACAGTAATTGTTGTTCAGCAAACAGGCTGTGTAAAGTATGTTTTTAATTCAGTGTTTTTGTGCTCAAACACCAAATAATAACGAAGCTGCTGTCCTGTTCTACTGGGTAGCATGGTTCAGCACACTGTAACTAGTATCTTTTTCTTTGGTCTCTTCGTCTTTCTCTCCATTCCTGAGTTGCACATTTTTGTTGCATCAGTGGGGTGGATAGAGTCCAGCAAGTGTGGATGAACTGTCAGCATAGCTGATACATCATTAAGTGTGCTGAAAGTAAATTATGGGACGTGTGTGCTAAGAAGGATAATAAAAATCCGAGATGTGTCTAGCGCTATACTGACCCAACTCCTTAAATTGAGACCAATCATGGCAGACACATCCAGCGTAAAGCAACTCATCTACCTACTCCATATACCACAAAAGTATAATCCCAAAATCCCGTTTGTGTTCGGATTTTAGTTTTCTTCGTTTCATTAAAATGGATAGGAAAATCAATTTGGCGTCATCCGGATCTTGCCTTCTTCCAGGTGGTGACCGCTGCTGTCTCGAAGGCCGCACCCCCTTGGGGAAAAACCCGTGATGTCATGTAGTGGTTATCTGGGTGTTCGGGAAGTTACACCTTTCGAAACGTCCAAGTGTCCCGGAAATGTGCACTGAGTTTTAAGTCTTAAGTGCGGTCTAAACTGAACTCGTAGCGGAGACTTTCTTTTGAGTATATGTGTGTGGACTACGATTGTATGTCAGATTAAATAAAAAGCTGAAGACGTAGATCAACTAAGACATCTAAAATAAATGTGGGATTGTGTTTTATGAACCCACTTTGACGAGATACAGCATGACGCGGTATTATCAGAGAGAATAGCTATTCTATTCTATTATCTATTCTCTCTGGTATTATTTTGACGACTATGAGTAATTAGATATTCATAGAGTATCTGCGCTGACGAGAGTTGATACCCTAGATTTGTAGTAACGACGGCATGGGGGTGATGGGGCGATGTTTTAACTGTTAATTCACGAAATAATTGTCCTTAGTGGTGAGTTCGCGGTCGCTTTCGTGCATTGCAGATTTCGTGTCTTCTGCATGTGCATTAAGAATGTAATACATTTCTCTATATCGTTTGCTTTTCTTTTTCCAGTCAATGCCTGGCGTACGAAGTTCACGCTACGCATAATCCTTTGACCTCCAATTATGGCCATGAACAAGAGAGTTTAGTTTCTTCCAGACCCGGTAAAGACAGTCAAGAGTATTAATCAGTTTTTGTCAGAGAATAAACAGCAATACAGGCGGAACTCTATTTCCCCAAAATCATTTTAACAGAACAGTACAGTTTCGCAGTCAAAGCGAACTTTCATTCAATATTTCAGCATGCTCATAAGGGAATAACTTTGTTGGATCACTTCAAGTGAATGTAGGACACTGACATGAGAGAAAAAACAGGAATACAAACTTTTATTTCTTAGTTACGAAGTAGAAACGAACGTGAACCAGTCGATCTTGGTGATCAGTCTGTCCTAACGTCAGAATTTCAGTTAACAAACCCTTATACAGTAGTACCTCTACATACGAGTTTAATCCGTTCCACAAGCGAGCTCGCATGTAAAAAAAACATTAAAATCTATTTTCCGATATAAAAGAAAGGAATATGTAAATATGGTATAATGTACAGGATTGTATAGCAAATGTTAATGGCACAATAATATAAATAATAATAAAGAATATATTTATCAATCTTACCTTGGAGGAGACGAAGACTATCGATAACGGAGGTAGGGAGATGGCGGGGGAGGAGGGAGAGAGACGGGTGCTGAATGAATCAGCTGATGAGACAACACTATTTACACTGTTTTTAACTTGAAACATTTAGATTTTCTCTAAGACCATTGTTTCGAAACGTTCCAGAAATCGAGCTCTCACTCGGTCCATGTGGAGGAACTGTTCAGATTTTCTGAATATAATTTCAAGTTCCTCCACCAACGTTACCAGCTGAGATGTTGGGACCACTAGCCCATAGTTAGCATGAGGTGCCTGCTTAATTGACAACAGGGTCTCTCTTACAGTTCCTTCTTGTTTTCCAGTAATTATTTCTTTACATTCTGGACACTCTTTTGGACCTTTTTAGCTATGTAACCAGAAATGTGAGTTAAAATATTGTCCTCAGTAATCGATAGTTCCTCGGCAGGGTTAGTAAAAGGAAACTGGGAGATCTCACATCTTTCTCTTTGCTCACACCTGGCATCAGAAATCGCTGGAGTGCGCTGAGTACTGATGTTGTTCAGCGTCAAGAGAAAGCGGTGCTGGTGGATTCGGTACATCAAAGATGGTTGGAACTGCTGCACACCAGATCAGCCGGCAGTGTTTGTTCAAGGGGTTCATGAACTGGCTTGATTCAAAATGGTCAGAGCAGAGAGCACAGTTCGCATTCAAGTGCGATGCCGGCTGGCCCAACAGATCGCTTCGCCGGTACCCACTTCTTACATCTATGGAAATGACAACACAAGATTAGTGATACTAATGAGCAGCAGCATATGTGACAAAACTAAAAATAAATGCGACTTGTTAAATCTACTAAAGAAAGGAAATACATAAGCAAGAAATACTTAATACTCACTTCTCTTCACCTTTCGGAAAAGAGAACAATCGAAAACCTTTAGTTCAAGAGTTGTGTCACTGTCCACCATCACCTCACCAACCACGTTTCGAAAAAGCCTGAAGACTCATCTGTTTATTTAAGACGGACTTAAACTTAAACAACCAAGCAACACTTCTGTCTTTATTTTTTTACTTTCCTGGTGTTTTATCTATTTATTTGCTTTTTTATTATATTTTATTTTGTTGTTGTTGTTGTTGTTGTTTTTGCTGCGCAATGAGCATTCTTCTGAATGGATACCTGCGCATTAAAAATGGACATCATCATCATCATCAACTCGGCGCAGCGCACCATGACCCACCCGGCATCCTAGCGTGAACACCGATCGTCGGAACGGGGTGGGGCGTGGTCGCGGTCACATACGGGTCCGCGCGGCTTCACTTTCCCGCTTGAGTGGTCAATCTTAGTGTATACAATCTTTGATCTTGGTATGATCTTTAATCGAGATCACAGAAGATCCAGGCACCTACGTCGTTGGTAAGTTACTTGATCATGCTGCTACGTTTAATGGTACGCCTGTATCATTAACAATTTTCACATCTCAATGCAATCTCTGTGGACACATTTATCATAAAACTTCACAGTCATAGCAGTTCTGCAGATCTTCCCCTCAACTTTTCATGAAATGTTTGTGACGCCTGGGGAGAAGGGGAGGGGAAATTGGTGTTTTAGAACGGCAAAGCAGCCAGCCCTGCAAACAGATATCACCTGCAGAAAAAAAAACAGTGAGTCGGAGACGAGATTTAAACGCAGGACAGCCGCTAATCGATCGTTGCGCCACCTGACCAAGGAAAGTTATTTACTCAACATCATGCAGAATATGACGAAACGGACAATTTTTCATTGGAATCTACATTATTCTGTTTTGTTATTTGGTTAGCCATTGATACAGTGACATTTGTTTTCATTTCAATTTATTTAAAAAAACAGAAGTCAAACTCTTGACAGGAATGACGTTCAGCTCTTTTTCAGTCTTCATTTATTTGTGTAACTGGAGATAAACGAGGCTTTTTGAATGTGCATGGAGACATTTACTTTCAAATTGATCAGCAGCTGCAGCTAGCTTCACGAGTCTATACTTTTGCTCACTGGGTCTATAATAATTGTTGTATTAGTAGACTGAGAAATCTTATATTTATTTGTACAGAAAATAAACATAAGGTGAAAAGTCTACATATCTTCCTTAGTTTGACGTTGAGATGATCTCCCTTTAGGTCTGTCAGGATATTTGTTATTCTGCACCTTTTTAGCTGTGATAATATTTCCTTCTTTTTCCCTCTTAATATCTTTATAGTAGTCTATTGTTTTATGTTTTGTAAGTTTTATCATTTGGTTGCTCAATTAAACATGTTCAAGTCGTTTTGAGACTGATATTTTAAATCTGGTCTTGTTTTCTCTGGTTTCTAGATCAAACCCAAACCAGGCATTCAGTAATTATACTGTGTTTTGTTTTTAGGTAAACCTGAGTTCAAGTGTGTGGGCAACATGCATGGAAATGAGGTAGTGGGCAAGGAACTTTTGCTGTGGCTGGGGGTTTACCTCTGCGATGAGTATCTGAAGGATAATGAGCTGATCAGTTTTTGCTACAAAACACCCGTTTGCACATCCCAACTGTGAATCCTGACGGCTGGAAAAGGGCCTTTGAGGATTTCAAGGTGTATACCTGTTTTCTGACATATTTCAAATAATATTTGTGTTAATGTTTTCTGTTGCTGACTAAGAATTCACCTCCCAGCAACAGCTTGATGATCACCATTTCTATCTTTGATGGCATTTGACTTTTAACTCTGGGCCAGAAAGGTATTGTTTCATGATATTTTCATATGCATTATGGTGACTCCCTGAACATTGATTTATCAGTTTTAATTTGAAACATGTTTTTTGTGACCCTGACATTAAATGAATTCTTTCTTTTGTCTCAAGCACAGAGCACATATGCTCCTTATATAAATGATCAGAATTCTGTACTATATTAATTATTTCTCTTTCTATTTATTATTTATATTCTGTAAAAATTACTAGCCTCAGTTTAAGACATTGTAAGTTTGACAAAAAATAATGTCAGTAGTTTAAAAACAATGAGAGCTTAGAACCATTGTTGGGAACCACTCAACTGTAACAAATTGCATAGATCCACTTTTTCATAACACTAATTTACCTATTGATAACAACACAGCTAAAACTGTACAGTGATATTTAAATGGGAGGGTAAAGGTGTGACTTACACAGTATTCTGATTCTTTGCTTTTGTTTAGGAGTGAAGACTTTACCATTTTACCTTATTGGTCTGCATAGGACGTGGGAGTGCATTTTGACTGCATTTCAGATTTGTGGTGTAAGCTGCAAACAATCTGTTAAAGTTTTGTTCATCCTGGAAATTTGGTGTTTAAAATTAAATTTCTCCAGTTAAATCTTATAGGAATGCAAGACTACAACTAGCTGGAGACCAACTGTTTTGAGATTACTCAGGAGCTGGGCTGCAACAAGTTCCCTTCAATTAATTAGCTGAAAGACTTTTGGGAGGACAACATGGATGCATTGCTAAAGTTCATGCTTCAGGTATCTGCTACTATACATGTCCTGCCCATTCACTAGCTGACATGCTATGCTCCCTGCCACCAACAGGATGCTGGTTGATTTTATATCTGATACTTGTAAAGAAACGTGGTTGATAGAATGATATATTATTCATAATCAGATTGATATGTATGACTAACAATTTTAATATTTACAGATTTTGTGGTCATATGTTTATTACCTAAACAGACCCATATTGGAATTAAAGGAGTTGTGACAGACACCTCTGACAGGCTGATCTCAGGTGCTGAACTCAAAGTAACAGATCAGCAGACTGGAAAGCCTATTGATCACTATACATACTCTCTTGTAAGTACTGCCTCAGTGAGTATGATCATGACATTCTTTTTTTGTAATTGCAACATCTCTTGATAAAATACCATGCATAATGTTTTCAGTTGTCTTAAAAGGTTAGTAATTTATGTGTGTATATGCACATACACAAAAATTGACCTACACAGCAATCAGTAAAAGTATAGTAGTTTTTCTTTACAGCTGATGTGTGTGTGTACCTTTAATTTATTTAAGATATCAGGTAATGCCTGTTGATTTTTAATTTTTGTATTCGCAGTGCCAAAACATGGTGATTAAGTTCATCATTTTTGCTGTTTATTGTGAAGGTCTGTAAATAAATCTCAAATCAAGAAAAGCTTCTTCAAGTGTTTGCAGCAAAGGCTGCAACACCTTTTCAGTGACGTAGGAAGATGCTCGGCTTTGGGGGGGGGGGGGGCAAGCTCCATGCTGACAATGAATAACGTTCACATTCTTGCCTTCCCAGCACCTTTTTTGGGGGGGCGGCTGCCCCCCTTGCCCCCCCCCCCTGTTCCTACGCCACTGCTTTTCCCCTTATCTTTTTTTTTTAAACCAAATAATCCCAAATGGAATCCAAAGGGAGATAATGTTTAAAAAAAAGTCTTAAAATGGTTTAACATCATCTTTCTTTTAACAGCTGATTTCTATCTGTGCGATTACACAAACAGTGCCATATTCATTTTTTATTATTATTATTATTGTCAGTCTCTCTGGTGTAATGCAGTCTTTGAATTGTAAAAATTGTGAAGCTTTGAAGTTTATTTAAAATGCAAGACTGGTCAGTTTAAAGCTTTTTTTTTAACCTTCTCAACATGAAAGGGATAAATTTAGATTACACCTGACATTTTTTCTTATTATGACCAAATTTCGTTTTGCATTTCTCAATTTAGATTACACCTTAAATGTTTTCTTATTATGACCAAATTTACTTTTGCATTTCTCAATAATAAAAAAACTTAAAGAATGTAGTTGATGTATGGCAGTTTTCTACTTGTTACAGCTGTCAACAGGTAGAGCTTGTAGCAGTGTAATTTGTTGCGTGGTTTTCAACACACGTCACGGACATGATATGCACGTACAGCCTAGCTCTCTTCACTTGTTGTTTGACCTAGATGCCTTTCTCACCTTCAGACCTCCACTGAGTGGACGTAACCCACAATAATATTTAGTGTGTGTGTGTGTGTGTGTGTGTGTGTGTGTGTGTGTGTGTGTGTGTGTGTGTGTGTGTGTGTGAATATATCTTGGTCTTTCAGTGCTGGACGTACGCTGTCAGATTCTAATGTACGTGTGGCTCTTGATTAGTCAAATCTAATATCCCTTTCAATGTACTATAATTATTGCTATTAACTATTTTCCCTACACATGTTAGTCTGGAAATATGCAGTTTTTTAAAAGTTATTTTTTTAGCCATCTTTTCAATCTGTAGTGCGATTCAATCATCAAACATTAAACTGGAGGGAAACAAAAGTTTGATAGCAATCTTGACGGAGAGCTAAAAGTAGTTTTTTTCCAAAAGAGCTGAATGCTCGTGATTACTAATATTATCCACCACCGTGAACTCCTGAGACCTGCAAGCGACATGGGACTTTACTAGGTTGTTTCTGGAAATCAAGGTCTCGGGCATTGTGCAGAAAATTTCAAGTTGTCAAGGGAAAGTGCCGAAGAAGGGGCTAGCATTCCGATGCGTACTTTTGCAAAACATTTAAACAAGCCTCGGAACATGTCTTGAATTCGGTATTTAAAGGAACCCGAGTGCCTGCCCCCTGCTTCCTACTTCCCACAAATCGAGGGAAGGGGCATTTGTGTTTCTATACTAGATAATGTGTTTTTCAGAAGAGCACACAATATACTTCTATATTTCAGCGAAAACGTCAAAATATCACGAATAAAATTAGTGGGGTTGGCCTCAAAGACTTAGTCATGTTATTGAAGGCCACGATGTAAAAGAAAAACCTTAAGGACTATAATGAGGTGCAATGTTTTTTTCTATTGATTGGGTGAAGCTCAATGAGCGATACTAAAGCGAAACCTCGATTGCGAGCTATGTCCCTTCTCAACTCACACGGTCGCACACCTGTTAGTAATCAGTCAACACCTTAAAGTAGGAAAATGAAAGGCAGTTCTCTTGAGCACCGCATTGTCACAAGAAAGACGAAACTAAAACACAGGGAAAGGAATCTATGTTCACATCCTATGTAAAAGCCACAGACCCACATAAACATTAAAATGTTTACATTCTGCGCTGCTGCTCTCATGCCCAACCGACATCTAACCCGTCATGTCTATTAATCTATTTAATCGATGATGTCTTCGACTCGGACATCTATATAGAATGTCTATTGAGTGTGACGTGCGCGAAACAGTCAGTCGACGAAAGCAGGCGATAATGATGAACCCACCTGTCGGCTGATAAAGACATAAACACTAAAAACACGAATGTAAGTGTGTATGTGTGCGCACGTATCAGTCATCGTAGTTCTGCTATCATGTGCCTACTGCAGCTACAGCGACGATAGCTACCTGGTGCCGTTACATGAACACTGGTGAGGGCGGGTATGAGTGGGACAGCCAGTCCGGTATTTTCTTGTGGTGACGTGTGACCAAGCAAGTGCCACCCCCTGCAGCACAGCTGCGCGTCGCATCTCCCGCGCGTAAGCAAGACGTGTACAGCAGCAGAATATACGGGAGCATCTAACTTGCCACTCCTCGTCCAGCCCTCTATCCGTCTGATAACGATGTCGGTGCGCGGGCACGCGTTGTGTGTGGACATCTGTACTGCTCCAATGTTTATTAATAACAGTCACGTTGCAGTTTCCTTATAGCTCTCTGCAGGTCTGTACCGTCCTTTCAAATCCAGATGCTGACAGCTAGCTGTTGAAGACTGTCCAAGTTTCAGAACTAGTGGTCTTCGCCCGTGTTGGTGTTAAAGGATATGTAGATGTAAGTTACACATGGTCGTTTTAAAGAGCTGTAGTTTGATTATTCACCTATGTGTCTGTTTTTCTGTAGTCTGTTAATTAACTCTTCATTTAGTTGCAATATTTGTTTCCTAATCTGTTTGTTATTTATGAAATCGTTAGTTTTTATAATGCTGTCGCAGTGACTCATCATGGATAGTTAAGTGGGTCATCGGTGTAGCTGGGAGAAAGACTCCGAGTAGTTATTACTTATCTGGAACAAATGTAAGACTAAAAATTTTTAATGATAAGAATTCGAATTATCATGTTATGTTTGACACATGTAATAAGGATCGTCAGGAAACTTTGGAGACTTGTCCTTCACTTCAAAACAAAGAATGCTCAGTTTGTACACACTTCTAGGCAACTTCATTTTTGTACACACTTTACCCTTGCAACCTCAGGCAACCTGAAATTTAAGGATTTCATTCTCTCCGCAGAGTCGTAACACGGAACATAGTGGACACTGGTCGAGCGACGAGAGCATCAAAGAACACTCAACACTTCGCAGACAGTGCAGCTACACTTTGTCCTGCGGTGCTATTAGGAAGCACTCAACACTTTGCTGGAGAGTGTACCGAACACTTTGTCCTGTTGGGCCGTCTGGAACCACTCAATACTTCCCAAGACAGTGCTGTTAAAAACTTTGCCACTTGAGAGCAACACTTGGCTGCTGGGCGAGGGTTGTGGTGGGGTCGCGTGCCCACCTTCGTTCTGACCACTGCAACTGACCACTGCATTTGTGACATCATGGAGGACGCTCGGAGGTCGCTTTATCATTTGAAAACATCTGAAGACGACAAGATCGGAACGAATGAACTTGATGGGTGGATAGAACAGTTAACGAAGTGCCAGAAACTGTCAGAAGCGCAGGTCAAGATGTTGTGTGACAAGGTAAGTTGTGTATCACCTCTTCTTCTGATTTGTCTCTTTGTTCCTCTCTCTCTCTCTCCTATCATCGTTGATAGAAAAATGCATGGCATGCGCTAAACTGTATTTTATGTTTTAGTTTGTAAAATGTTTTGTTTGTAATGTAACCACCGTTGTTTGTTTACATGGAATTATTTTTACATTTTTACAACTGTTATAGGATACAATAATAGCTCACTAGATGTTCGTTGGCGGAAGCAAGATTGCATAGTTAAATGTATAGTCTTTATTTATTTTTTAAATCTAAAAACAGTTTTAAAGATTAGACATCTAATCATCGTTTTTGTAAACTGCGATGGCATGCGTGTCAAATTACGTTTGAAGTTGCGTGACACGCGAAGGGACAACGATGCAGAGATCAGGGATGAAAGGTGGGGTTGCAATAGCCGAAAGGGGGTGGGGTGAGAGCATAGGTGCAACAAGAGAGGATTGATTGATCATAACTACAGCTGAAGAGGAGGGAGGGGTCACATCTGCAAAAACGCATGGTGGCGTTGCACGTGCACCTGACACCGGTGTTACGTGCTCAGATGCCCGGATTTTAAACGGTACGCAGTAAAGGGAACCCTTTAGCGCGGGGAGATGTGTGAACACATAATAGTGGGCGCTGATTAGGTTGCCGTTTGTCCTGGGGACGTGGGTGCGTCCACTCTGCACGCCTGACCGCTTGCTGCATGCCATTTATGGCATGAGCGGATTTCCTTCAGTCCTGGAGAGCGTCGGATGTACTGTTGCTCTGCCTGAAGTTCCAGCTTGCCTTCTACCAGGCTTAATGAACATTTTGTACAGTGGGACACGTGAAACAAGAAAGAGAACTTGTGAGTTGTTGCCTCCCATTATATCAGTGATCTAAGAGAGACAAGAGGTATTAGGGCACGCATACAGTCCACTTGAACCGTGAAAAGATATATATATATATATTGTGTATACGCATGTATGTGATGTATATGAATAATTACTCCTGTGCTCATGTATATATAATGTATACGAGGCACATGCATAACATATTTGTAGAATAAGCTATATATATATATATATAGAGAGAGAGAGAGAGAGAGAGATTATGTACATGGATTGTGATGTAGAGGTGGGCGTTTATATAACCTGAGTGTCATCTACAGGCTAAAGACGTTCTCATTGAGGAATCCAACGTGAGACAAGTATGTTGCCCTGTGACGGTGTGTGGCGATATCCACGGCCAGATGTACGACCTGCTGGAGCTCTTCCGCATCGGAGGCAAGCCCCCCGACACTAATTACCTCTTTATGGGCGACTACGTTGACAGAGGCTACTACTCTGTGGAAGTGATTTCCCTTCTTCTCGCACTTAAAGTATGTGTATGAAACATCAAACTCGTGTTACTGTAAAAACTGAGTCGCATATAAGCACACACGCACATATACACCTAATATAATACCATCATCATCAAGTGTTCTTACACAGCGTTGTTCTATATTTTTTTAAAATCAACTCACGATGGCGCTTCACAGTTGAAGCGTACATCACAGTACAAATCAAAACTGTGCATAGCAAACACCTTGCTAGATGTTCCTGTAAACGTTTATGCTTTCGTTGCACACAGCTGACGTGATCCACGAGCTGCTTCAGCTGCTCCTTAAAATTTGACAGCTTCCTGCATATATTTTACGTTTTGAATTTTTTTTTTTTTTGGTTGGTCATTTCGAAACATGCTTAAATTTGTTGGCATGACTACGTGATGACTACATTGAGTATCGCTCAATGCTCGTGTTAGAGAGGACATTCCAGTGTCAAATGAAGCCTCAAAAAAAAACAAAAAACGAAAATAAAGTACGAACATCTACACCCCGAGTCACACCTCAAAAAAGCAGCGACATCATTATAAAATCCAACATTATAAATATAGATTTAAACGGAAGCAAGCTTAAATACAAAAACAATAGCAACAGCAACAAAAGCAAAAACAACAAGATATAGCTACTGTGCCACAATCACCAGTATCATGTAGACCTATCCTGACAACAGAGAGAAGTGGATCTCAAAATGAGGCTCCACAAATTTAGACAAGCAATCGTCTGTCACTGATGATGAAGCAGATGTGGAGCTAACTCTTGATCTTATCAATAAGTGGAACGTACCTTTACCACTGCGCGCGCGTCTGCATCATCATCATCATCATCATCCGACAACTATTCAACTATGTCCAGCATTTATAAACGGTCTGTCCAAGGCAATATTTTTTTAACTTTATTTTGTAATCTTTGTGCTGTCAGGTGCGTTACAGAGACAGGGTTACGATACTTCGAGGTAACCACGAGACTAGAATGACGTCACAAGTGTACGGATTCTACGACGAGGTTCTTTGCAAATATGGCAGCGCTGGTGTGTGGAAGCTCTTCACAGACGTCTTCGACTATCTGCCTCTGACGGCGCTCGTAGAAGGGCAGGTGAGTTCAAGCCACAAGGCATTACCTGCACTGCCTTTTCTTCCTTTTCCCACACTTTCCAATGCCTACTCCCTGGTGAGCAAGAAATGGCTAGAAACCCAAACGGCAACACAGGGTAACCCGATTATACACTTCAGTCATTTCAAAAACCTGTTTCATCATCAAGCGAATAATTATCATTGTAGCACGTGAAAAATCGCTTTGACCACAAACTGCAAAAGAAAAATAAAGTTTCATAACCAGTAAGAATGAACATTACAACTTGTTAAAAGAACGCAGACCAAGCATTTCAACTGATATTGGCAGGTGCAGAGAGTGTGTGAAACATCAAACTCGTGTTACTGTTAGTAAGTCGCATATAAGCACACACGCACATATACACCTAATATAATACTATTAATATAATACTATACTACTCTTCTTGTCACAGCCCATGTGACGTGTCAGTAGCAATTCCTACAAATACCAGAACTGATGCACCTGGCATACAAGATTCACACACATGAAAAAAATCTGAACGAGCACGAAAATCGTGCATAGTCTACAATAATGAAACTATGTTCGCTGTCAAATATTTTTTAATTGCATTTCGTAGTTTAAGATTAGCCACTGTCATAAAACAGGATTGTTCAACACACATATAATCTACCTGTATGTGTGTGTGCGTGCGCTTGTGTACGTATGTTGTCGCCTCTATTTCTGCAGGTGTTTTGTTTGCATGGAGGGTTGTCGCCTTCAATAGACACCCTTGACCATATAAGAGCCCTGGACAGAATACAAGAAGCACCATATGAGGTAAGGAGCTTGCGTGTGTTTGTGTGTTTTTCAATTCATGCATGCGTAACACTTCAACAAAAATCAATATTAACTTTAGGATAGTAAAAAAAACAAAAACTAAAACTGTACAAAAATTAAAAGTTGAATTGATTTTCTCCCAAGTATCACTCTAAAACTGTTTCTCAAGTGATGCCCTTGACTACTATCAGGTACTTTACAAATCGGTTGCTTCAGCAGGTTATAAAGACTCTCCCTCTGTGTGTGTGTGTGTGTGTGTGTGTGTGTGTGTGTGTGTGTGTGTGTGTGTGTGTGTGTTACGTTAACAATCTAAAAAATATATATATTTTAAATATCTGAAGTCGCGATTTACGGGAATGTTCTAGAAAATTCAAGTGCTGTGTGAAAAATATGTACACTTAACATTCCATTTTCCTAAATGCTTACAACACTGTACATTTTGCTTTTTGACAGGGACCAATCAATGACCTCTTGTGGTCGGACCCGGATGATCGTATGGGGTGGGGACGATCCCCTCGAGGGGCGGGGTATGTGTTCGGGCAGGACATCTCCGAGTCTTTCAACCACACCAACGGACTGTCGTTGGTTGCCAGGGCACATCAGGCTGTCAATGAGGTCAGATGTGTCAGGTTTTGTCCAAATATATGTGAATATGAAGAAGGGGTGCTCGTGTATGGCAGAGTCAAGGTGGAGGCCGTAGACAACTTCCTAAACCAGTGTTGGGTTCCACAAATGTTCTTATTAATTAAAAAAAAAAAACAATGCTTGTAACAAGGCTCCCAACCACAGATTTACAGCAAGCGCGCGCGCACACACACACACACACACACACACACAGAGGGGAGATAGAGTAGATGTCCATACATAGACACAAAAACACACTCTTACAAGTTACAAGACTTTGCTCTTGTTAAACTTCGTCCCCAAGAAAGCTGTCACTACTTACACGACACACAAATAACACAAAATCATAATAATGAAATAGTTTTAGAACGTGAACATTCATGATGGAACCCAATCAAGACGAATGACAAGTTTTCTCATTTTAAAAAAGGATCCCAAGAAGTAAAATTCATATTAAATTTGTTCGCAGTTGTCGCGTAGATTCCAGAGAGATATGCGCTTTTTTCACCTAATTATCCATAATACTTAGTTGGTCGGTTAATTGGTCCAGCAGTATCGAGCTGTATTCTCTCTCTCTTCAATCATCGCGTTCAAGGTTTTGCAACAATCTAGAACTTTTTTTTCTTTTTGTTCGATGTAGGGTTATCAATGGTGGCACAACCAGAACGTTGTCACCACCTTCAGTGCACCAAACTACATGTACCGCCTCGGAAATCTGGCCGCTATTATGCAAATTAGCGATGACATGACCTACAAATTGTAAGCATCATTCTATCTGTAAGAAAGAGATCGAGCTATGCACCTGAATATGATCGTTCTGTTACTGGTGTACAAAAATATAAGGGTGTGTTGGAATTGTGTAACCGGGGTGTAGTGGAGGACTGCAGATGGATGCATGAAACGAAAGCTATTTCACTTGTACATGTCGGGTTTCCATTTTGAAATAAAGAAAAAGAGTGTCATTTTTGTAATAGCTGGCGATTTTTAGCATTTCTTACCTTACAATTTTTGGACGCCATGTAAGTTTGATGTGTTTCGACAGCATAGAAAAACGTGTTCTACTCCTTATGTGAAATACGTAGCAGAAAAATATATAGACGCTAAATAATATCATTACAGTTTGATCTGTATTTTCATTGTTTTCAGATTTGGTTGCAGTTATAACGGTTTTCCTCTTTCTTTTTTCCTAGAATAAGTTTATGAAGTTGATTATATACGTGTGCCTTTACTATGCAGTGTCCAGTTCGATGCAGCACCGAGGAAAGAAAACGAAGGCAAGCCTGACCGATTCTTACCGGATCACATGAACATCTATTTCTGAAACAATCGAAGGGTGAGCAAGTGTTTATGACAAGTCGCCGCGTGCCTCACCAGGTAAACACAATATCGCAATGCCTCCAGCTGGAGCACAGGTTTCCCACACTAGCCTGAGTGGATTTCATCAACAGTGCACAGTCACATCGTGACACAAAGCCTCATCCTCTGGGCAGTGGCGTAGGAATTAGGGGGGCAGCCGCCCCCTCAAAAAAGATATCGAGGCTACAAAAATGTGAGCATCGTTTACCGTCAGCATGGAGTTTGCACCCCAGCCGCAAATTCGCGCATCTTCATACGGCACTGCACTGTAAGGGGCTATTCTGTAATGTGGAGATGGATGTTGAGCATGTTATAGTTTTTGCCCCTGGCGAAGACAAGCTGCTCTCATAATCAAAGTCACTGGCCACCAAGATTTAAAACTGTTTAACCAAAACCAAAGTTTGTGCAGGTGAACAAGGAAATGGGGAAGAACAATGCCATCGGTACCTCCAGATGCATTATAATATGCCATTTGTTACATTCTAAAAGCTAGCTAATTTTCTAAGATTTATTTTATTCCATATTGTCCAGCACATAAACCGTTTTCTTGCGAAATGTTCTCTATTCTATACAAGCAATTATAGAAAGAAATTTTTAGGTTTAAGAAATTTACACAGAATAAAACTGGAGGTTTTTGTTTATGTTTGTGAGCATGTGTCCACCCCATCCCTATTGTATACGGCTTTGTGTGTGCATATAAGCAGTATGTGGATCACCTGTGTCCACAGGCACAGATCGAAGGCCCAAGAAAGTGTCAACACTAAAAAAAAAACAATACCATGATGCAGAAAAGGCACCTATATTTGCCTTTACTGCATAAATATAAAACCTCACAGAAATAACACAAATATTGCAGCTTATCAAATAGTCTTTATTCATTTTATCACCAAATTAAAACATTAACAAACGGCAATCAAAATCTGCATCCTTTCAATTGATCTGTTTTCCCTCCATTCACACAACACAAAGGAATACCCTCTCTTAGAAAATTAACTTTCACAACATTTTTGATTTTTGGCATGCCACAACTTCAGGGTAGCTGAGTGGAGCAGCAGTAAAGCACTTTCCATCAAGACAGTGGTGATGATAACTTGCTGATTCACAACTTTATTTTTTGCACACTCATTTTCGTTTGCACTTGTTTACAATGGTTGGTGCTTTCTGAGAAAAGTTTAACTGTAGAGTTGGCATAAACACCAACAAACAATACCCCTCTTCTGATTCCACACAAAAATACTCGTGGATTAAAGACCCTCAGCACAATGATAAACATTGCACTGCCAAAGCTCTGCAGGTAAGTGGCAATTATTGAAGAAAAAACAGTTAAGACTGTCTATTAATAATGGATATTATGTATAAAGCTACCAATAATGTATCACAACAAGAGCCACAAATAAATTTCTAAATTTGTTAACAAGACAGGTCAAATTATTTCACACAATAGCAATGAAGTGAAAATTTTTCCTGAGCAAAGGAAAAACAGACCAGGAAGCAAAGAAAAAGACAACAGAGAGACACCAAGATAACTTAAAAGGTCTGTAGGATGAAACACAACTCCCAAACTTTGTTTCCCTTTTTGCTCAAACATCCGAGTGATGTGGACAAAAATGTGCAAAAACGCCTCTGAGCTTTGGTCTCAACACAAGAATAAGTTCATTTTTATTTCATTTTCATTCCACACAAAACATAATCACAAGTCAAAAATTAAAAAAACCCATACTGACTAGTGCAAGATTTTGTGAAAAGGTGCATTATTTTTAATATCCTGTAACTGCCAGCTGCTAAATGCTCTGTGGCACTAGCAATTAACTGGTCATTAAAATCTCAGCTATGCATCCTACAAGATGTAAGAGTACACTTTACATCAAGTCACAAAACCAAAATTAGTAATCAACTTTCACACAAAGTATAAAGGTGAAAGTCTGGAAAATAACAGGGTAAATCAAAACAACAGTATTAAAAAGTGCAAATGATTGCAATACACAAGAATTACAACAGCTCCAGAAAGCAACAAAAATACATGCATGAATATGTGCATGCCTGCATACTTAGGAATGTAATTCAAGTTAAATGCATGTTTATAGAATGTTCTGAATTAAGAATGTATGATAGCTGTTTAAAAGATGTTCACATAAGGAGCAGAAGGAAACATTGTAGGTCAATAATAAATGCTATAATCAATGAAGAATTACCAACAAAAATAAAAGATAGTGCGCTATGATTATGTTTGATGCACATGATTACAATAGCTTTGCAAAACTAGCACTCAGTGCTCATTTAAAAATCAACAAATGATTTTCTAAAAAAACAAACAAACAAATAATTTAAAAATAAAAATCACAGAAAAAGTTCCACAAAGTCAAGATAAATATTTTATTACCTCTGATGAAAGTGTTTAAACACTTCTGCATCAAAAAACAAACCCAAACAGCTTTCAGGAAAAAACTCAGGACTTTGGTGTCTTATGTGAATGCTGGTCACAGGACCTTGCAACTGCACTCAAAGCTGGGAGTATGCTGGCGGCTTCTGAAAGACAGCATTTAATCAATGTTTAGCGATGGCGCTCACAATGAACAGATCAAATTTTCTTAATCAGGGCGCGCACGGTCCTTATAGGTACCTTTAAGTTTGTACATCTGGGGGTGGGCAAAATAAAGCCTTAAAAGTGTTAAGTTTTAGCGAATAGGTCCTTATAAATTGCGGTCAGGTCCTTATAAAACAAAGAGAGGTACTTATTAGTCCTTTTTGTGTAGATAGACTAAGATAGTACTCAGATTCTTCTCCTGCTCCACTTTAAAAAAAACTCATCAAACCTGTCAAAATCTAGGGGACATAGCTACTGCTGTTTTTAAAGGCCAAAATTCTACCGTCTCGCATAAAAGAATGAGTCTGACTCGGGGAGAGGGAGGTGAGAATGCTTGACAGGCCATATTGAAGCAATTAAGGAAGCATGACTACTACTGTAATCGGCACCGGGTGTGCTTCTCAGCTCTCTTCCCAGGGTAAAACCTTTTTTTTTCCTGCCATAAGTATGGATGCAACTTCTCCATCCTGAAAGCGGGCACTCGATAGTGTAGTGGATAAAACACCACTGCAGTGAGAGGCTCTGAGTTCAGATCTCCTCTCAGGACACTCTCTGGATGTAACAGCAAGGCGTCAGGGGATTTCTCCAGTTTCTTCCCACTTCCTTGCCCCCTACCCCCAAATGAGAAATCACCTCAGAGTGGAAGCACTTTCCTTCTAAACAAACCCACCAACCTACCATTCTGAAAAAAGACCGACCTGGGGGTGAAAATAAAATTCTGAATGACTGTAAGGGAGCGGGCAGTGAACAAGCATGAGGAAATGGTAGGAATAAGGAAGATTTACAGGAAGACAGCTCAAACAATTGTAGCTACTCGTAGTGCAAGTTTTAAACCGATTTGCGACTGTTAGCTGTCACAATCCAGAACAGAAATGTCATGAGGCTGGTGCTATGAAATTGGTGTTTACCCCGAGCCAGCAACTAAGGCAGCCAGCCCTGTACAGAGAAAGAACAGCATGCCCAAGACGAGAGCTGAACCCAGGACAGCCAATCATCACTGCATTGGTGACAGGCGCTAACCGTTGCGTCGCCGGAACGCCCGACAAGTGAAGGGGGATAGGGAATTGACCCAAAAATAGCAGGGCTGCTCTAAGAGATACCTGTACAAAAAACAATGGCATGCATATTTCATATTGTTTGTTGCCATTTGACACAGTAATTAGTATAATCTTATTGTTACAGACAATCATTTTGATTTAGTTATATTAAAACTGTTAATTCCCTCCAGCCAATGATTGGGATAGGAGCTATTTCTTTCAAGACCGCTGTTACCAAGACTAATACTTAAAACTTTCTCTTTATATAAGATTTTACACTCTAGGAAATCTATTTTTTAAAAAAACAAAAATGTGCTGCTGTTCAGAAGTTAAGAAGAGTGACATTTAAAAAAATGAAATTACTATGAAGTGTTGGAAAAAATAATGAAAGCTTCACAGCCAAAAAAATCTATCTTGTACAACATAAGCATAATCTAATATTGGGGGTGTAAAGCGCCATGAGCCTGTTCATAGGACCGGGATATGGCGCTGTTCAAATCTACTTTATTATTATTATTATGTCAGAAAAAGATAGAACTTGATGAATTAAGGAAGTAATAATGTGGGCATGCTAACAAATGTATTGCAGTACAGTTGAATAATGTTATGACAAAGGTGATCACAGCTTTTTTGATAGGTGAAAAATAACCACAAACACTGCACAATGAAAACAATTTCCTCAAAACTAAATAAACTGCCCAAGGCAAAGATAGCTGTCTAATGGGTAAATGCAATTGTTCAGTTATGCAGGATACTTCTTATAGAGCTGAATGTAAATTGAATTTGCATACATAAGTATCTATATATAAAAATATATATGGTTTAAATTATAACATTTACTGTCAGAATATTCAGTTTGGTTCACTTCTCACTTCTGTGAACTTCAGACATGAAAAAAGTGGTGTGGTGCTTGACCAATTTGACCATACTTCAGTCCCAAGAAACATTTAGCTCCCACCCATGCATAAGCAATACGTTTGATTTGTGCGAGTGAGCAACAGTGATAGGCAGCCATTTTCAAACTGAAAAACTTGGGGAAGTTTTTTTAATCAAGCAGCAAAATGAAGTTGGAATGTGAAGTTTCCAACATGAATGGTGAAAAGAAAAAGATTACAAAAACTGTATATTGTAGGACAAAAAATAAAAGACAAGTGCAATGTGGAATTTGCAATGTTTCTTTCAATGTTTTTTACACGGCCGAAGCTAGTTTAAAAGCACACATGAAAACAGAAAGATATGGGAAGAAAGAGAAACACCATAGAGCTGAAACTTACTTATTCAGCCCTGATAAGAAAATTGCTAATATAATTGCGCCCCATGTTATATATTCCTTCTTTAACCTATAAAAATGTAATAAATGAAATAAAATGAGTGACAGATGACCTGTACTTAGTTTCATCTGCACGTTATAAAACTATCCTTGAATGGTCCTTAGAACAGGTTTTCAGGTCTTTAAAAAGTCCTTAGAAGGTCCTTATTTTCAGTATGGTCAGACCTGTGTGAATTCTGCCAATGTTTATTGACAAAACTTCCAAAGGCTCACATTGAAAGATTACTAAAAATACTAAATTAGCAGATGTGATCTTCAAATCCTTCATCAGAATAGATCATTTACTCATTAGTATGGCCCTTGCATAGACAGTGTTTTAAGAATATCGTACAGCATTTGTCAACATGTAAATCAATGCAGTACCTCCAGTAAGCAATGAACACCTAAATTTCTTTGCTAAGAGAAAAAAAAAATAGAACAGTGTTGAACCATGTCAGTGGCGTAGGAAGATGCTCGGCTTTGGGGGGGCAAGCTCCATGCTGACAATGAATAACGTTCACATTCTTACCTTCCCAGCATCTTTTTTGGGGGGGCGGCTGCCCCCCTTGCCCCCCCTGTTCCTACGCTACTGCATGTAATCCACTCACCTCCTGTGCAGCAGCATAGGCTGGTGGAGCAACTGGGGCAGAGGGGCCAGCAGACGACACAGGATGCCCATGGGGTGCAGAAGAATATCCTGTAGTAACAGTCGATGCACTGTGACCCACAATGACTGAGCCATATGCTGGTGGCTCAGAGCTGCCAAGCACGACATATCGCACAAGGCGACGTCGTCTCAAGCGATAACAGGCGAGTGAGCAAATGAGGATGAGTACGAGGAACAAGCCCCACATGAACCAGAACCCTGTTGGAACAAACCACTTGCCATTTTACCACAAGCAATATACCTAAATGTGTTTGCAATCAGTAACAAGAAAAAAATAAATACTAGGATGCAATATGTATATAAATATGCAAATCCCTAAAACACTATGCTGTTCAATGTACTATAGTTCATATATCTCAACGTATTACATTTTACACATATTATGTATTACATTCCAATTCAAGTAACCTGCCGGACAAATCACTCTCTACTTCAATAACAAATTTTTATTTCATTATTCCGAACAGTGCTAGAAATGTTTGAAGCTGTGATCATTTGAAGGAGTCTAGCAATCTTACAAAACAGTACAATCTCTAAGAGGTCAGATTCCTGACCACATGCACACCCAAAGAAGGCTACAGGGATATGGAGGTAGGGGGAGTGTGTTCTGCACCCAGTTCAATTCCCTGGCACTTGGATTTACTTGAACCGATGATGTGGGAAAAGGAGGAGCTTGAGTCTTTTTTATTTAGTTACTTTTAACTATCCTTCACATTCGGGGAACAAGTTGGATAAAACAGCATCATAAATCAATGAATTTCAAATTTCCCTCATTTCAATGGACAAGCAAATGTCTGTTAGCTACTAAAATATGACAGTGTATGTGATCAAGTTTTGTTTCCTGCATACACTGCAATATGACACTAGCACATCACAAATCTAGGGATGGGGTAAATTGGTGTTTTACGCCGAGCCATCAACTAAGGCTATATCACAGCAAGGCAACCAGGAGGAGGAGGAAATTGGTGTTTTACACTGAGCTAGCAACTAAGGCTATATCACGGCAAGGCAGCCAGCCCAGTAAACACAGGCCACATGCAAAAAAAAAAAAAAAAAAAGGAACAGTGTGCCTGAGATGAGAGCTGAACCCAGGACAGCCAACCTTCACTGTAGTGGTGACAGGCACTAACCATTGCACCACGGGACCGCCAATTCCAGAAACCGAGAGCTCGCTGCCATTTTTTTTCGCTGTTGTGCAGGTATTTTTCATCACATACTTAGTCACGCCATGCCCTCCCCACTTCCACAGCTCAAAGAAAACAAAGAAGTGATTCTTGAAACAGATTTCCAATACCAGACGGAAGAGCTGCATCCATGTATTCTATCCTTTATTTCACAAGCCTGAGATCATGCCTGTAATGGCTTTAATGTAGGAGATTGCCTGGTTTAGCTGCTCCAGACAGCTGCTAGACCTGGCAAATTTGTCTGCCTCCTTGTTTACCGACAGGCCACAGTGTCCACGATCCACTGAACAGCCCTCTTCATGCACCAACACAGAGAGTTTAGAAGCTGCTCCTTGTCTCGTTCAAGCTGCTCTCTGGGGGACTGTAGGCTCTGAAAGATGGATTTGCAGTCAGGAAAAAAAACAACATGAGAGGAGAAAGTTGAGGGTTTGATGCTGACAACTCTGGCAGCTTTCCATAGGGCGGTGAGCTCAGCATGGTAGTTGGACAAGGGTTACAGCAGGTAATGATCTTAAAGTACTGCATCCAGTTGGGAAGTGTATGAATATCCCCTTTCCCCCATTGCAGATGGCAGCATCTGAGGATCCATCTGTGCAAATGCGAGTCCACATTGATCTGTTGAACCTCTGATGCAACATTTCTAGGATGAGTCTGGCTGATCTTTCTTATTAGTTCTCCCTGGAATTTCCATATAAAAAGAGATGTCCTGGAACCAGGTATTACACTGCATTGCACCTTGTAGGGGATCTTGCTCATCTAAGGTGTCTGTAGTAATGTTGTGGTTCCTTGACTCATGCATTCATTCCCAGGGCCGCCAAGAGCTAGCACAGGCCCTGGGACAAAGTACATTTCTGGGCCCTGGGGCAGAGGACTTTTCTGGGCCCCTTGCATTAACCATTAACTATAATCACGAATTATTTTCCCAGCATATAATAGTATGCTTACCAGGTATAATTAGATTGGCAATATCTGCATTACCTTAAGTAACATAATATAGAGAGCAAAGATCTATACCACTGCACAAGATGAGCATTTTAGAACTGTGCACACGTAAGTGGTCAGCAAATAAGGAAAAATGATTTTGCATTTTGCAGCCGTGTTACTGTATTTGTTTTCTTTTCCTTAGAGATTACTTAAAAAATACACTGACCAAGACCGGGCCCCCTTGACACCTGCAGGCCGGGTACACTAGACCCCCCTGTTCCCCCCTCTCATCAGGCCTGTTCATTCCTGATAAGCAGATGGAGGAAAACAAAGATAACATTTACCACCTCAAACTTACACCAGTACTGATAGACGTAGTAATCATAGCAGCAGATCTCCTCTCCATGACTTAAACAACAGTGTGCACTGGGACCTAAAATAAGATAGAGGAAGCAGGCAAAATGTTTGAAATATAAATGACATGTCAGCATAAAACTGCAGATATCTTTATAATTAGAGCATAAAGATATTTTAAAGAAGAAGAAACATTTCAAATTAAATTACACACATTAAAAAAATTCTTAACCACATTTGCTAATATCTGCATAAAACCTTTTTTTTTTGACTGCCCCCCAACTCTTGAATTTTGATCCCACATACTTGAAAAAATCTATTTTAATAATTTAGAAGAGTGCCATTGTTAGTATTATCTAGCAATTTCTCAGTATCTAACATGAGCTGCCAGACAGCAAACAGCTTGTAACCTAATAAAGCAAGCACATTAAGCAGAAACTGTCATGTTGAATGTATATATAATATATCAACAAAGACCCTGCTTGTGTAAAGTTAAGCACTACTTGATGTTCAAAATATGTAATTTCTCTAATATGCTGGAGACCCTGAAACAGTTCTCTGGAGATATAATATTTTCTTCTTTGTTGAAAATATAGTCAGACAATATGCCACGCATCTTCCAGCTCTTTTTATTTCATGTCCATTACATAGCATTTGCTTTTTTTAATTTACAAGACACATTAGTCAGTAAAACTGAGTTTTCCCAGTAAGACTAGAGTCTATGAAGGTAGACAGGCAAATTAAACTGACATTAAATCGAACATACAAACAAACAACATTCAGAAATGATACTATGTGCACCACATAGGCACATAAGATATTTACAAGTCTTAAGAATGAGCTGAGTAACCCTAACCCTATCGAAAACATCCCATGAACTACAGCCATACCATACAGCATACCAACCTGTCACACACACACACACACACACAAACTTGTTTAGCGGAGACAATTAACCGTGACCAAAGGTCTTCCGGAAAAGATGAGTTTTCAGGGAAGAACGAAAGATTTAATTGTGGGAATATCTCAGAGACTTATTGCTAATACATTCCATAATTTTCAAGAAATAGAACGAAAATAATAAGTAAAATAAATCCATGGTGACCGTTTAATAAACTACATCACGTCACGAATCTTCTCGACTTACCTGAACACACAACGGAGTTATAAGTACCACATCGCACCATCTTCAGCAGATAATTTAAGTACAGACTACAGGCAGGGGGCTTTGTAAACAAAATACGAGAAGAACAATTTTAGCCGCCAGAGAAAGCAATAACTAATGACATTATAATTTTGTGATGATATGAGCACACAATGTAACTTAATTCAATGTACAATCTAAATGAAGAAATGTAATGGACATCCGCGTTCCCTTTTTTGACATGCACATGACTTAAATATTATCTCCCTAAGACATCGTTCATAAAATCTTCGCTTAAAGTAATTGTAAAGAACCACTCACTCTTTTTTCTATATCAATAAGCGACTCGAACTTTATCACTTGACAGACGATATTCTTCGCAGATGACGCAGCGGAAACTCCTGCGTGTAACGGGAAAACAAGTATTTAGTAAACAAACAGCGTTACTTCCCTTGCCACTTTCGGAATTGCACAACAAATCAAGCGGAACAAGCGGCGCAATTCCAGTCATGCGATAGCATGTGATTCCGTCACGTGAAAAATGTGTTTTTTTAGTGCAGTGTTTAAATCTATTTACAGTCAAAAGAAGAAAGGGCGCATTTCAATCTTAAAAAAGAAAATAACAGGCAATTATAAGTGGTCAGAATATTTATAAATGCTTTGAAAATGGTATATGTAAGAAGGATCGACTATATATGTTAGGGTTTACATCTTACATGTGCCATGCTCTATTACCTTTTCCCCCCTATTCCCCCTACATAGAGGTTCGGCGTCAAGGGTACAAACCATGAATATGCAGAATCTGTTATGATAGAAAAAGCAGGTTCCACCGCATTAAAAACTGCGTAAATCCCACGCTGTAGAGCCTATAGAGCTCCAAATCACGTAATGAAAATTTGCCAAGGGTTTTTTTGGTGGTGGTGGTGGTGGGGTTGAATTGTAAATGAGTCGACATAGTCACATCCAGGGGGGTGGGGGTCGAGATGGTAGGACTCATTGTCTAAAACATTTTGTAAAAAAACAAAAAACAATGGAAAAAATGTCTTAATGTCAGGGATGAATATTATGTAATTGCACTTTTCCTAGACTGGTTGATACAGTCCCCAACAATTTTGAAAAAACTTCCGAAATGTGTTTAATGGAAGGGAAGCAATATCATGAGTTACTCTTCGGGTTCCAAATTTCGTGAAATTATTACTAAACACGGCTGTAGTGTGCGTTTAACTGTTTGTGTGTGGCGGCAGTTGAAACCTATTCAAATGCACATAGATTTTCGATCGGCAGAAATATTCTTTTCGTCTGTGATTACGTTATAAATGGCTGATGTGTGCTGCTCTTGAGCATCGCTTATTTCTCGTGTTTATTTTATCCAAAATCTTTTCGGTGGCTCCAAATTAGAAAAAAATATTTTGCGCAGAAAAGATTTCAAATTTGCACGAAGTTGTAGTTTTATAGAGTATTCTATAAAAGAACAAAAGATGAAGGGAGTGAATGAACGAGTCACGCTGCCACCACCGCAATTTATATCTCACCCTTTCTTCACTCAAGCCTATATTTTACTTGTATTTTGCTACAGATATAATGAGATCTTCATACTTTAATGCCAGTACGATCTAATCTCCTTTTGTTAGATACTTTGAAGACGCTATCTTTTTCTCGAATAGTTTATTAGTATATAGAAAGTGATATCAGCTTTCATCAGTGACCTTGGTTTTCTTACAGACGCGACAGCATGTTTGTACTGCTACCTCTGGGTCAAACCATTTCTGTAGTCTCAATCTAACTAGCGCACTTATATAGTTGGATGCTGAAAACAAATATTTTTCTGGGTTGTTATCACATCTCTCTCTCTCTCTCTCAACAAAAATATAATTTATAAAACTTCTCCGTTTTCTGAATGTCTAGTTTGATTAAAGAGATAAGACGATCTTTAAATACCGATTTTATAAAACATTTTATCATCTACTCCTTGATGGAGTCAGACGATACGCAAACCATTCTCTGAAAAAATGTTTATATATGTTCTTGGTACAAGTGTGTGCAGTTTTGATGCTTCACTAGGTGTAACATAAACAAAATCTTAGTTTCGAGCAAAAAATAAATTGTGATGTAAAAGGTTACGAAAATTATTCGATAAACACACTTTACGCATTTACGAGGTGTGTGTTTGAGCATTTTTTTTTATTGCAAATATAAATATAGCCGTACTTTCACGAACGTTAGAAATGTAAGTAAATTGCATTCGAAGTAGGTGGTGCAAGTTTATGAAGAATCATAGAAATAGAATTCCGCGAAAAAGTGTTTTTTCGGTAGGGAAATTCACAAACGTGAATATTTTTGGGCAACTCTTCCCCCTTTTAACTCCATATTTTTGTCAAGTAACAGGATTTTGCAAATTACCTGTTCATACAGATGAGCTGCGCATAACTACGTGAACATTCATTACGTTCGTATCTTTTGTAAAGATTTCGCTTCCTTTGTCCGCTCTGCAGGCTGTGTCAAGCACACTTGACAGTGATGCAAACACGAAAAAAAAAACTTGCTCGCGCGCACACACAAGGGTGCATGACTTTGTCAAACTTGTCATAACAATAATGACGGTCTGTGACTAGACTAAGTCAGTTGTATCAGTCTGTTGATAGATATCCACTAGACGGGGTCTAAAAAGTGTAACAGTGTTGAAGTAAGCCGCTATTGGCGACTAGTACTACGTATTAAAACATGTCTGGCCAGCATCAGTTCTAAATTCTAATCTCTCTCTCAGAAGGGATAGGGCGCTAACATAGCATTACGATTCCAAACTGTGTGCGCATGTAAGCACCCCAGGAAATGTTCATAATCTCTTCCACGAACACATTCAGTTTGCAAGAGACTGACAGACGACACGGAATGACACATCTTAAGCACCTCAAGTACGCGATTTATTAGCAGAAGTTTTAACATTGCCATTTTTATGAGTCGTGACAAACAACATGTAATAATCAAAAAGTGAACAATCATACGAAACAATTATTCGAGATATGTCAATGTGCTAATGTTTCGATCCGTTGGTCATTTTAGTACATAAAGGCCTATAATCCAGTTACTCTGGTTCATGACTTCTCTAACAATTTATCGCATTGTGATCGGCTAGGATTGCAGCACATTTAGTGACTTCAGAGTGGGCATCTTAGAAGATGCATGCGCGCTTGCCATGTTCCAAAACTTATCACGATGGCAAAAAAAAAAAAACAACAACAAAAACAAAGCACAGTAATTTCTAGAAAACTTCCATTCGATAGAACAAAATATTTTAGTACTGTGCATCTTTCACTTCCTGTTTGCAATCGAGTATATTTCCTTCACAATGTAAACTATGGTCCATACTGAGCGCGAGCAAAAAATGTCTGTTTTGAAAAAAAAATGGACACCGGTAAATAAAATTAAAGGCTATACAGACGTAAAGAGTTACCGTATTGGCCTGTCATCCTATTTAGTTATAAAATAATATCCTCATGAGAAAAACATAAGTATAAGAAGTGAAGAAAGGTTAATAAATCTAATTTGAACCTTGTTGGTATATGAGCTCTCTTGGCCAAAAGAAAGTTTGCAGGAAAATATGTGGGCCGGCATCAGTGATATAACTACACCACCGCAAAAGCATTTGGCAAGGTGCAAGGATAAACAATTTCACTCATCTACATCAATCATAAGCCTCTACACATACATGTACACTTTCACAGATGTACATACCTCATTCTCAACTGCTCTCTTTCAGAACTGCAACAGCAGCTTATTTACATCGTTTTTTTTTAGACCGTTCGTATCACAGGTTGTGTACCCATACAAAACTTTGTCAAAGACATTTTAGCCCCCTCCTTATCAAGGTCTTACAAACTCTAAAGAAAAATTAATCTCCTGATATTTATAAGAGTATTCTCACTTCAAGACAAAAGATCAAAGCACTCCAAGTGATATTCCAATCATCTTCCATTAAGATAGGTACTGTTAATGCAGCACTGCGCAGAGAATTATGGTGTAAATTCTGCTTCCAAGACACCAAATTAATCTAAGATTACACGTTTATAAAAAAAATTAAAGAGTTTCCTTTGTGGTATGCATTGTGAGTTAAAATATATTTAATCCAATAAAACCGATCTGGGCACATGCACAAAAATAGTTGTGCTAGACATTATTTACTACAGACAACCTAGCATTGTGGGCTTTTTTGGCATCATTTTCTCTTATAGTTCACATGTTAAAAATATAATAATAATAATAATCACATTTGTAATATGTAAAACAATCAAAAACGTTTTTAAAATATGAATTTTTTTTTGCCTGCATATGTATAAACTATAAATGTCATGGATAAACAAAGTGTGCACTTTTACTAGATTCAGCTGCATGGAGAAGATATACGTCATTAAACAACAACATAATTAAGTATATATAAGATTATGCAAAATAAAATAATAAAGTTATTAAAAACCACATCTACAGAAGCACACTCACAAAATGAAAATGAGGATGAGAGAAAATGGAGTGAGATGTACAGCTAAAGATCTCAAGAAGACTTCAAACCAGACAGATAAAAGAAACAAAATTTAACAAAAGCAACTACAGCAACTAAAACAACCTGGATGTGCTTTTGTACATGCAATAAACAGCAATATTCATTGATATCTTTAGTTTTGCCAACTTTGGCAAGAGTATGTAGAATATATTCTTCAAAGTCTATCACATATCTAATAAAGAATTATTTATACTGATGGTATAATGTTACTGAAAATATTAATCAGGGCTTACAGCTGAATGACTGCCTTTGGAAGAACAATGTTTATGCTAAATAACCATAAATTTAAAGAAAGGTTTACATTCAAATACATTCAGTTATTACTCTGAAAGGTTTGGATACAATGAATGACAAATTCTGCTTCCCATACAGACATTGTTATAATCAAAATTTCATGACACAGAATTAGTTGATCTCTCTGCACAATAGGGTGGTGGGTTCTGAAAATAAAGAACAAATTGTCATAGAAATATATTGGCAAAATATTGTCAAAAACCATTTTGCCTCAAAACTGACTAGACCTAAATAAGATTATGAGGAGCCATGACTTTCATGACATATTTGCAGTTCTGATGAAAGTATTCCAGCAAAATAGTACACTAATTAAATAACAAGGAAAACAAAAGCTTACACTGGTAACTGCTGCATATGAAGGAAGCAGTGAGTCATCTTCCTGGTTGTAAGAGGGTGGTGGAATGTCTGTCAGTGCCCTGTGCCTTAAAGTTCCATAACTAAGTTGTTCAGGTTGCTGCTGTAGTCGCAATTTGTTGTACTGGTTTGCATTGTGAAATCGGTAAAGCCAGCGACAAGTCAGAACCAGCACAACTAGCAGTGCTAGAAGTCCTAATATCAGCACAATCCAAAACCCTGTCACACATAAAAGCACCAGTAATTATCACCATCATCAACAACAACAACAACAACAACAACAACAACAAACACAAGCTTCCAGTTCTCACACTGGCTACAGAATTGATAAGTGCATCCAGGTAGTACAAGGACATCACAGTTTGCATGCAGACATATTGGAAGGCCTGAACAGAATATTTTCTCAGATTTAAGCTAATTGCATCTCGTGATATACTTTGTCATTTAAAAATGTCATTGCCAATCCAGGTCAGGAATTTCACTTTCCAAAGGTCTTTCTTCAAATCTCTGTCACTCTAATGCTCTTTTACCAAATCTGATTTACTTTTATAAAGATATAAGAAAGATTGACTTGTTACTTTAACTGCTTTGAGAAGTTCACATCTGCTGCACTTTTGCCCAGGGTTAGGCTTTTGTAAAACATTGTTTATACTTTGAATATTACAAACTGAAACAAATATATCTACTTAATGTTTTATTCAAATCTTACCTAAAACTAAGGTCAAACATTATCACATCTAAACTTACGGAAACCATGGACATACTTACAAGCTTGTTCGTAAATTGACAATAAGCAGCAGCCATTACCACAACACTGTGTGCTACCTGTACGTACATGAAAAGTCCCTCAATCAGATTATTCATTGCTTTTAACAACACACACAATAGTTATTAATTTTAATAATTATTGCATACTTATTTTTGCAACCTCTGCATATATATTTATATATCGAGAGGTGTACATGTTTGTGTGTGTGTGTGTGCATGCATGTGTGTTTTGTACAGTTTTATTAGCCTGCCTCAGGATAAAACGTTACTGATATCACTCTTACCATAGCAATGAATTCCTCCACAAGTTGTGTCAGTCTGTTAAAATAAGTTAAAAAACACATTACTAAATATATTAGACAAAAGGCAAAGAAAATAAAAATAAAAATATTTCTTTATTGTGTTAAAATCAATTATAAACATTCTATAGTTCAAACAGCTAGGACCATTTGCGATGGAAATTTAATTTTTCTTGAACCAGGCTCAAGGCGTGTGCATGGTTTGGATTTATAAATGATTAGAATCAGTGACTGAATTAAAAGAAGTTAAATTTTGTGAATCATGTGAGCATTCTCATGTAAGTGCATCTGCACCGATCGGCATGTATATGCGATTCTTACCAGTGTCCGTGCAATCGACGAGCTATACGAAAGCTCAGGAAAATATCCTAAAATGCTGAGACCTACAAGATGACAGAACTGATGCGGCAGCATTGTCTTCATTTAATGCCGGGATCCGGTACCCCCATCGCGGAACAGCAATCGAAACACGAAATCGAGCCCGTTTTTGTTTGTCAACTTGTGATGCGGATCCTCGTGACGCGTAAGGAACGATAACGCTTGTGGAACGCCGGATGTGGGCAAAGCAAACGATACCGACGTTCTGTTGGCATTTACAAAACTAAAATTAATATCATGGACCCTTAGCGTGAGTGGGAGGGACTGATACTTTCCTTACAGATATGGTTTTTCTAACAAAAGTTAAACTCCTTTCACATGTTAAGTAAATTGCTTTCAATGAGGTTAAAATTTAAAAGGTCTACGGACTGTGATAGTACGACTTTGTGTGTGAACAAGTATCTGACATTCTGAGTGGTAAAAACGAAGTGGTGAGGGAAGGAAAAACCAGGCATTCAAAAGGTTGAAAACATTGCACACCGCCGTCCGCCAAACGAAAGGAATGTGGTTGGGAGACCGGAAACATTTGTCTTCGATCATCGAAGGGATTGAAGTACGGATGTATATATACCGTATACAAGTCCGTGACTGAAGCAATTAACTAAATTGTTTTTTCTACCAGCCGATGGTTACAAGAATCTTCAGTTTATATTCGTTTCGACAGAATAACTTTGTATAATGTAAGAAAATGTTTTATTGGTAGACAAATTACTTCATAGATAAGGGGAATTTATACTTTGATGTTATGTTGTTCGATATGGTGTCCCTTTGCCATAATGGGTAGACAGTGATCTTCATTTCTTTTCATATATCTTTGTGTCTATTGTTGGATCTGTGCTTCTGCGCTACGCCACTTGCTTGTTCGCTGATATGTTTTGGTCTGTGTCCGCATGTGTGTTATATAAATTTTGAATGTGTGCTTTGTGTTGAAACTGCATTCAGGAAATATTTGTAAAACGCAATGAGTCTACTGTACAATGGAGAAATGCACTCTATAAATCTGCATCGTCATTATTATTGTGCATTGCTTTTGTTTATATGTTTATGCCCCTATATATACATATACTATGCTCATTTTTAGTGTAGATTTATGTTTGTTTTAATTTGTGTTTGTAAAGCGAATTATGCTCGTTTTAAAGCGGAGAAATACACTATAAAAGTGATTATATTTTGTTAGTGTTATTATTATATGGTAGGTCAAAATAATTATAGGCCTATATGGACTATGACAACTTTGTATATGTGTACATGTGACACATCATCATCATCCCCTTAAGCTTACTGGTCGTTGGATACCCTCACGATCTCGATCTTATCGCAACTTCTCACACCACTCCACTTTCCCTACAAAGCGGTTTTCACGTCACTTCCTATGACTTGCTGAATGATAACTATCCACTCACAGACTTCTATCCGATCATACTACACAAACGTCTGTGTATACACGCCTGGATATAGGATATACAGAAGATTTTCTTCTTGTGCTGTTCCCAATAGGATTGTTCGAGACAGGATCCGCGACCAGCGTGCTTCTTCCGAATACGTCTTGAGCGCAGCCAGTCCGGTAACTTCGGTATGTACTTCAGTTATACTAGTTGGCGAACGTACGCCTGAGCAGACGACAGTACGGGTATCTTCTTTTGTTTCATTTCGTGCATGTCCCTCTTGAAGCTTCGTGTTGATCCACAGGTCTTTCTCTTTTCCCTTTCATTCCTCATTTTGTTCTTATAAAAGTTTTTCATGTACAAGCTCATCTTTTTCCCAACATATGAAAGGTCTTCTTAACTGGACACATACTCCAAAGACTGGTAAATGCTTACTTGATGGTCATATAAAACATTGTCAAACATAGGTGTTTGACAACAAGCGTCCAGTTAAGAAGACCTTGTGTTGTGACTAAACTGTAAAACGTTCGCTTCGACACAGGCATTCAAGCACTTTTCTGGCTGAACACAATGTGCACTGAAAAACGGTTTATTTTCAAGTTACCTTTTTCTGTCACATGGAATACTGAAATATAAAACAAACATGATATTTTTGGTGATCCTGTCACCCACACAGCATTAACTGGCATCACAAAAATGCCCTTTAACATAAATGTCACTAAAAAATATTGCTGCATAAGGAAAAGAACAGGCCTGGAATTCTTGCCGAGCTTGTGGCCCCACTACAGGCCAGGGAAGTCAATAATCTTTGCCCTGCGTGCGCCTACCATCATAGCCACAGGGCGTTCTTCCCAACTCCTCCCCCTCCCCGCCCATAACAGGAACACGCGCTGCGGTACGCGGGGACAGAGGCCATCGATCTTGACCAGCTTGTAAGCAGATCACAGACTCGACTTGAATTTCAGCCAAGAAAGATTAGGACGACGAGATTTCTACAATCAAAATATTTTGAGTTTGCTTTCCTACGGCAAGTATTAACAACCAGTTCAAATTCATCCAGATAACTTTGCATATAAGCATTCCATTAAAATTTCAAAACCAAGTTTTTTTTAATTCGAATGAACAAAAATCCACAATTGATGTAAGACTGCTTCCAAAGCTGAACGTGCCAATGCAAGGTAACAAAATAGGTCAATGAACCTTAACTAAATTGGCCGCTGTAAGCAAATCAGATTCATAATGCTGCAGGAAGGAAAAACAATAGAGAAAAAAAATACCGACTGTTCCCATGTACGAATATAATGAAACAAAATCGTTTTCCCAGAGAGACGATCCCTTGTGGTGCTCGATCCTCCGTACCTCCTCTCGCGACACTGGGTGCCAGATTCACATCTGCACGAATACATCGCACCCCAGTTCCCTCCCTATCTCCAGGTTCACCTTCACAAATCTGCCATTTCATCTCCACATGTCATTTCTTGTCTAGAACGAGGGTTTAGCTGCTGAAAAATTGTGGCATCCACAGGGTTAGGGGGAAGGGGGCCCACAGCCATCCGTTTCATGCAGCCAGCCTTGCCTATCAGAAGTGGAGAGAATATTACAACCACAGTGTGCCTGCTCCGTTAGATGACACGCATGTGTGTCTCAAAAACCGTCCCTTCGGGAGATTTCCACGTTTTCCTCGGCAGATTAGGTTTAAAGGGACTCAAAATAAAATATACTACGACAATTCTTCTTCCACAATATTTACACATAACTCACCATAAAAAAATCAAATGCTTTGCTTCGCTTTTTGGATTCCTTACTTGCAAACCATCAAGACATGAGAACGGAAAGGAAAACAATCTTCTTTTAAAGGAAAATCACGTCACGCTAGCCTCGCGCCGACCTCACAAACACAAATCTTATAACGCGAAATGTCATTACGCTAACATCGCTCTGGCCTCACAATATCCTTATAACGGGAAATCTCATCACACTAACCTCGCTCTGACCTAATAAAGAGACGGCACGGAACTCGCTCCCTAACAACGGGAAATCTTGTCGCGCTAATCTCGCTTTTACAAAAGACGGCACGGATAGAGGTCCCTTACAACGGGGCATCTCACCACACTAACCTCGCTCTGATCTCACAAAAGACGGCACGGAAAGAGCTCCCTTATAACGGGACATCACCACACAAACATCACTTAAGACGCCACGGAACTCGCTCCCTTATAACGGGAAATCTCGTCACGCTAATTTCGCTCTGAACTCACACAGACGGCACGGTACTTGCTCCCATGGCATTCACAGTTTTAGCAAGAAAAGCGACAGACGCGCTAACGTCAACTCTCATCGTGCAATCTCAACAAATTGTAACACGTGAATTACTGGCATTTCAGCTGGACTTAAACAAGTGAAAATCAAATAATCAATCTGTTAACAAAAAAGCGTGACTCAGTAAGATTACTATGATTATGAAATTCATACATGACAATAGTTTAATAAAGCTATAACAACCATTGTATTTTTTATATAAAAATGCTAGATAATTACGTGTTATGATAGGGTTCAAACCATATTTCTACACAACTGCTCAAAAAGATTACAAGGACACATAACAAGTACTATCAATTACTATTAGTGTATCAACAGCATTTCACTAGCATTGTTCTCTTTCTCTCTCTTTCTCAAACACGCGCGCCTTGGTTATTAGTTCAGGACTCGCAACTGTTATTCTGGCAAGACAGTTAAATTTTGCTTAACACAAAGATATCTCGAGTCTTAAAAATTAGTAGGCCTAAATAAATCAATCTCAATGGTAGTGGAGCATTGTGCATTTACGGACAATAAAGGGTGATAATAAAGGTAGGACAAACCACTGACTAGGCCCTAGTCTAAAAAACTGGCAAGCTTTTTATTTATAGCATAAACACTTCTTACATGACTAAACCAGACAAAAACAACGCCAGGTAGCTTAGAAATGACTAAAATATAAAGTCGAGAAAAATACAATAAACGAAAAGATAAAGGTAGCTTTAAAAAGCAAACAAATAATTGTTGGACAAGCCAAAAAGACTGATTCTCCCCTAAGAATGAGCGCGGAACAATTATCGAAAACTGTCCTTCGCTTTAAAAAAATTTGACTGAAATTTATTTTATTGCAAAAAGAAACTATAATAATTTGACTAGACAGGGTTGTATATTAAATATTTTTCGTGTGTACTAGACACAACAATCACAAATGCCAATTAAAGACTATGATGTTTGCTTAAGAAAAAATATTCCAGCAAATTTCATTTTAAAATGAACACGAAATTTTGCGAGCACGCCGGTAAGTCACGGAATATATTATAATATGAAAGCAGACATTGACAAAAAAAAAAAAAAAGAAAAAAAGAGCAGCGACTGAACCTTTCGGTCAATAAGCAGCATATAAGAAATATACTTTCGGCAATAAGATTTCAAGTAATATTGTGGCTGGAAATGTTGACATTTTTTTCCTCAATAATAATAATAAACGTAGCTCTTGCTGAAAAGAGTGATGGAGCATATACTGTGATTTCGACTACCAGCACTGTCCGCCAATCTGACTTTACGATGCAAACCATTTGCTGGTGGTTAAAGCGCCATGACAGGCAGTAGTCAGTACGTCTAATTCTCGCGGTGTGGAGGGATACCGGAGGGTTAAATAAGCGGTTTTATTGCTGGACGCAAAGGGTATAAGCTCCTCCTAGAAAGCAGGCCTGGAATATCAACCAAACTGAGCTAAAACACTTAGACACGTCTGATCGGTGCAGTAACTAAGCCTCCATTTGTTTGCTTTCGCTACGTTCTTGACCTTTGCTCCGTTTAGCCACGGAGCGACCGAACGTCGTCGAGCAGTATGACGGCGCGGTAGCAGGGAGAAAATACAAATACACGATAGATGATTGCATTATTCGTTGTTGTGCTGATCTAAAAACTCTTAACTTTGCATAAAGACATTATTTCAAAGAAAAATGAAAGCCTTGGTAACCCTCGCTTATCGCGAATATTACAAAGGCATATACAAAGTCCCATGCCTAAAATTTGGTTCCACACGAGCTGGACTGAGGAAGTGATTTTTCGTTTCAAATAAGCATATAATTTCGGTATGAAATGCATATCCTACGAACCAAAGACAAGAATGAGATCATTTAATAAATATATGCAGCATAAAATGTATCGGATTATATGTATATATATATATTTTTTTTTGCTAAGAGTCGAGAAAAAAAGGCTGATGAGTCTTCTAAACAGGATGTATATTGTCGAATATGTGACAATGGTTTCCAAATATTACGTGACGTCCTAGTCCCATATTCTACATACATTCTGAAAGATCTCTCAGCCTCTTTGTCAAGGCGTGTTGAATGAATCAACCTTACTTATCTCGATTTAGACATACGGGAGCTTCACACCCTATACACCAGGACACTGAAACTACACCCCTTGTCTGCCAAACAACAACAACAACACATTAACAAAAATCTGCATGTTAAAACAGATCTACCACTAGCAGCTCTTCTTTTCCCCAAAGCCCTATCGGCTCTGTTTACATGACTCTTTTATCTCCAAACTGATCATGGACGCGCGAACAGGAAAACAAACCTGCACTAGTAAGCTGCTCAGACGTTTGGGCAGCCAAACGGTTTTCGTTTGGCCATTGTTCTTGAGATTCTAAGGCATGTCTGAAGTATAAACGACCGGACAAATGCAACATCTACAAAATACTTCCCTGGTTTGCCGACAACTAGAAGAGCAATATTTAGGTTTTTGAGTCCTGGTTTCGAGCCAAGAAAGCTAGCTAAGGTAACTAGAGTGAAGTGGGGCGAGTCGAAATTGGAAAAGTCTTGCGTCCTTTGTATTGGTACTGCGAGCTTAACACAGTTACCTTCTTGCAGTTTAATAGAAAAAAATTGAGTAATGACAAAATTCGTTAGCAAGAAAATGTGTCCATTGTTCCTACTACAATTATATAGGATACAGCCTCATACAACTTTAGGAGTTTAGGCGAAACGGTCTACAGCATCTGCCCCCCCCCATCCCCTCCCACACAGACAGAGTGAAGGGAAGACGCTATACATTGCACAACACGTCATAACTTTTACATCAAGTGACACAGAACGATGACGGTTGCCCAAAGTCTATATCCCAGGGTTTAAAATAAAGTCAATGTGCAGCTTCAAATCACTTTCGTCTGCGTTTGCACGATTGCGCTTTTGGGGTGAAGTAACTTGCTCCCCCCTTAGCCAGGCTGGGCTTCGAAGTCGTTTAGCGACAAGGCAGGCAAGCTAAAGGCTGGGGAGAGAGAAGGGAGTTCCGCGCGTCCGAAGTGAAAACATGAGAAAGTGTGCGTGTATTCAAAAAGAACACGGTGAAGTGTTCTTTGGCGAGGAGTACGGCACACGGTGTAGTCACGTCGTTAGGAGCAAGCAGAATGGCTAACGAGCAGTACTGCCCAGTAGGCGTAATTTCTTGAGCATTGTAGATGACCCCTTCGCACTCTGCTCCCAAATCATACCGCTGCCGCTCCGATTGCCGCCGTCAGTGCCACACGGAGTAGACGCGGAACAACAGCTCCCTGCCGATGCCAGGCACGGTCGCAAATTGGACACACGCCATGTGCTGGATAAAGGAGAACTAGTAAACACAGTGAGCAGTAGAAGTCCAAGATGTTGCACTGAAAGATGAGTGGATAAGCAAAGTCAGTACTGCGTGAGTGCCTATCTTTCTACAGACACGGACAGCCAAGAAGACACACGTACGAACGCACACACACAATCGCCACTGGGCCTCAAAATCTCCCACACCACGATGAAAGTGCTTGTTCTCTCAGTCACTCCAGTTCTTCAGACTTGGGACCATTCTTGGGTTCTGAGAACAACAATAGCTGCGCAAGACATGATTCATCCCAGCCTTTTCTGCGGTCTGAATGCTCTACAGCCGCGTTGTATTGCTTAAATTTAAGTGTACAGAAGTGTGGATGCCCAGTGTTGCAACGGTTAGCTACATTTGAGTATTTGCTGAACAGACCAACGAACAACGAAAATATCTGAAATCAGTTTTCGCTGATTAAAATGTGCGTCTCTTGCGGCGATTTGCCTAAGGGGATGGTGAGGACGAACAAAACTGCTGCATTTAGGAGAATTTATGAAAGGTCTGCCACACTTAGAGAATTTTATTTTTATTTTGAAAGAAAACAGTTCCCGCCACTTTTGCTGCCCGTTCTACGTGGCTGGTATCGCACACATGCTGACTTCATTTCAGATCCAGTCATTTCTTCACACAACCTTCCCTTTCGCCTATCTATGTGACGTCCCCAATCATGCCACAGTCGAGGCTGTGGCTTCAACTGCCCAGGAGTTCGATACAACTTCCTACAGTTTCGTCACTTGCGCTATTATCTGTGATTTCCGGGATTTCGGGGGCGGCGGGGTTTGTGTGGAAGAATATTGATAAAAGAAAACATTTCAAATCTACATTTTTATTTTCGATCTTGTCCAAGTGGATCTGGCACAAGACGGACGGGGTAGGAGATAGCTTTCATGTTCGATATCAACGCGTTTCTCTTCCGCTATCCTACCTTCGCTAAACACCAAGTTCTCCTGTTGCAAACCCGCAGCGAACTTCTGCTGCTCTGAGCTAGACAGAACACCGTTCGTAACGATTACCTTCATGGGAATCTTATGTAAAAGAAGTACACAGAGGCAATTCACACTTGCTTAGTCTGAGTGGATATTGGGCGGAGACAACTCTTGATAGAAAGTGCGCAAAATTTCAATTTTAACAATTAAAAAAAAACAACAAGACGAAAAAACAAACAAAAATATCACGTATTTTCATGCTCCTCCACCTGAGCTGCACAGCCCTCGCAACAAACACCAAGCTATATACAGCGAAGTTTCCAATTCGATCACAACATCGAAACCTGCAGGCGTATTGGCCATGTTAGTTTTGTTCTTGTTTTTCCCCCGGAAAAGATGGAATGGAGAAGGAAGCGAGGTCATCTATGAAGAAAAATCACAAACTTTTCTCAGTTAGTTTAGCAGTGACGCGACGAAGCGGGCCTTTTTTTTTTCAAAAGACGCGCAGGTGAGTGCCGGATGTACAGTGAGAAACCTCTGTCGCAGCGACGTCACCAAACACCCGTCTGCATGGAATGTGATACAAGCTTCTGGCATCCACGCGAGGATGGGGGAGTGGTATTTTACCCCAAGCCAGCAACTAATGCTATCTCATGGCAAGGCAGCCAGCCCTGTAAACAGATGCCATATGCTGAGAAAGAACAGCGTGTCCGAGACGAGAACTGAACCCTGGACAGCCAACCCTCACTGTATTGGTGACAGGCGCTAACCGTTGCGCCACCGGACAGCCCTGGCATCCACGCGGAAGCGACATCGTGGCTCGTGAAAACGCTAATCAAATGAGCGTCCGTGTCACCTCTTCCGAAGAGGTGAGGTCCCAACTGCCCGCTAGCTCTCTGATATGTACAGGTACTACTAATGCATCGACATCAGATCTTTCTGGAATCTGCTCTGCCAAAACTAGTTTCTCGTCTTCACATGGAAATTACCTCTTAATCACCTTGCCCACGACGCGCGCGCACACACACATACACAAACACACCTACATACGAGGAAGCATAAGTGCGTAAAACCATACTGGCATACTCATATTCGATTCAGACTACTGAAGCATCTGAAAGTGGAGAGACCGTTCACGACAATTAACATCCACGTTCTGCACAAATCTTCGCCAGTTTAGGGCTTAGTCAAAAACTCTTGTCTCAATAATAAAGGAAAGTCTGTAGAAGCGACAACCGCAGAACTTCTGCTAATGCTTTAGACAACGACAGTAGACAGATAATATGTTCAAATCCGCGTAAAATAACTGCAGGAATTTACACACTTGTAACAATTATTGGAAAACAAAAACATGGAATGCATTATCAGCAAGATCTAAACTAACATCCGTTGAAAGCGTCCTGGTTCGCACGACCCAAGATGTGGAGAAGAGGTTGAGCCGTGTGTGTGTGTGTGTGTGTGTGTTCTCGTGTGTATGTGTGTCGGTGTGAGAGAGCGTGCACTGTTACGTCAGCAGCGCGATCAAACCATCGCCTGTTCCTTCCTCGGCGTCCCGCCTATCCAGGCGTTGTTGTTATTGGCATTGGTAGTGTTATCCTTCCTTTCTCTTGACGGAGCTGGGCGACGAATTCTGCGAAGTGTGCAACAGCGACAAAGGCGACCACAAAGGCGGACGGCGAAAAGGAGAAACACGATGAAGCCAGATAAGATGATGAATCCTCCGGCCACCGGAAACGCCACGTTATACCCGCCGGTTTCATCCACCATCCATCCTAGCGAAAACAAGATCATACATGTACAATAATTTGTCTCCCTTTCCAGGACAGAGTGTTATGGTAAAAGTAACTATAATGGGACCTTTATCTCTTTATGTTCCGTTCAAACAGTTACTTACCATAACACGCTGTACGGAACAAAAATGAAAAAGGTCCCCATCACTTCGAGGCGAGAGTGGCTAGATTATGTTCATGGCACAACATGCTGAAGGCGGTGAACAATCCTCTCTTTCCGACGCCTCCAGTTACTTTGATAATACGAGTTGTCACGTGTTTGGTGGTGATGGTGGTGGTGGTGTGTGTGTTGGAGGGGCAGGAGGCAGACAGCTTTAAGCACGTGACCTTTCTTACCTTTGCCACTCCACACTCCCAAGTTCTCCTAACAGTTCAACATCTTCCCACTATTTCGGCCGTATATATATATATAATCCGAATTTCAGCGCACTAACCACGGGGTTAAGAAACTATGGAATTTACTGGCTCCAGTCTCTGACACATGTAATGTCTGCTGCAGAACAAATAACAAGAATTAAAGTCAAGAGCATGTCTTTGTGTGCCATGAGGAAAAGGACTGTTCAGTGGTTAGAACAGCCGCGCCCGAAGCCAAACGCGCGCACACTAGCCGGCTTAACACCACTGCGACATTCTTCAGTTGATCAAACTGGGGAATGGGTACCTAGCTCCTTATAGAATTGAGGAAGGTGATGCAGTGAAGGAGAGGAGATGGTCACCGCTCTACAAGAAAAAGACAAAGAAATGACCGGGAGCTAAGTGGGGTCTCTCGTTGCCCAACGACAGTAAGGTTACCTTGCGAGTCACGCTTTATCACTCACTCACCTGCAAGAGGTGGGCCCCCGAGGTTGGCCATGCCCTGGATCATCATGATGAGTCCATAGGCGTGGGCCAGCTTGTCCAGCCCCAGATACTCCACCAGCATGACAGTAATGAGAGAGTAGTTAGCCGACACGAAGAAGCCGTACAGGCCGCACAGCACGGCCATCAGCCAGTAGCTGCTGGTGGTGGGCAGCAGTAACACGGCGATCCCGGACCCCACGCACGACACCCCGTATATCACAGTCAGGTTCCAGTCGTGGTCGCCAAGGAACCCATAGAAGACCTGTTCGACGAAGAACAGTGGCAAGACTGCATGCTTACTACACGTGTACACCATATTCTCACCCCATAATTTTTTTTTATTATTAAAGACTGTCGATCTACACTGAAACAATGCTAACTACTAACTCTGTCTGGATTAGTCTTTCAACTCATGTACACTGAAGATGGGCTTTGTGGAGTTCAACCTAGAGTGTAATTAAGGACTGTTGAGAAACTAATATTTTAAAAAAAGGTAGTTAATTGTTGTTTTATGCCAAGTCAGCAACTAAGACTATCTCATGGCAATAAAAAAAGGTAAAAATAAAACTTCTATTACGAAACAGCGGAGCGTTTTCCACTACATATCTCGTTTGCGCACGCGTGCTTTTTGGTACATAACACTAACCATTTGTGTTTGTGCAAAGCTTGTGTATGTGTATGTGTGCGCGCGCGAGTCTACAAATACGTGTTCAATATGTTTCTCACTCACTTGCCCGACAGTGTTGACGATTCCAATTACGGAAATGAGGAAGGTAGCCTGCTGGGTCGGCACACCCCTCGAAATGGCAAAGTCCGCCGCAAACAGGTAGGGCACGTCGCCCCAGAAATACTGCAAGAAGTTGGAGAGACCGAAGAGGGCGAAAAGCGGGTGGCACCAAATCCGTCGGTCGAACGTGGTCTTGCAGGCTTGCCGCAGCCATGCCGGGCACGGACACGAGCAGGAATTTGGGCAGCAAACCTCGCAGCAGCTCTCCTCCTCCTCCTCCGACTCCGACTCCAGCGGAAGGCGAGACAACTCCGGGCAGCTGGTGGCCATGTACCCGAGAGCGTTGGAGCGCGAGCCGCGGAAGAAGATGTCGTTGCGGTGCAGCAATAGGTAGGTGGAGTGCTTGTTGAGGGGCAGCACGCTGATGTCGGCGGCGGGTGTGGAGCCGTTCTGGGAGGTGGCAGCGATTGGCGGCGCGCCGGAGGAGCGACTGGAGGGGAAAGGTTTGCGCCGCACCTCGTTGGGCATGCGCTGCGAGACGGAGCGCTCCAGCACGGGGCCGGAATTCACCAACGAGCTCTTGCACAGCAGCTTGCTGTCCGACTTAGTGCTGGACTTGAGCTTGTGGTTGCGGCCATGGCGATTTCTAGCCTCCTGGTTGGACTGCTCGATCAGCTTGTCCGTCAAGAGCTGCATGGACTTCTCCGACAGCACTCGGCTGACTTCCTGCACACTCTCCGAGTCAGACTTGGTGCTTTTGCGCTTCTTCTTCCTTTTTGCGCCGCCGTCGGCCGCCGCGTCCTCGTCCAGAAACACGTCCCCCTGACTTTTGTGGGCCGCCGCCGCAGCAGTGACGGTGGCAGAGTCAGCTTTGGGGGAACTGGTCTGGCTGGACTTCTCCGTGCAGTTCTTGCTCTTGAAGAAACGCTGAAGCACGACCTGGGGATCGGCAGTAGACTTGCGTAGCTCGGGCAACTTTTCGAGATACATTCGTATCTTCTCCTCGTCCATTTGCACGTACGTCGGAAGCGTGATCTCGGAGAAAGCCTCGGGAATCTCGTCCTCGCTGTCAGAAGTGGAGCAGCTGCTGCTCTCCGAGTTGGTGCTCTGCAGACGGCTGCGGCGGGACGGGATGCTGAGGCGGGAGACGGTACGCGACAGGCGGTTGAAGGCATGTAGAGCCCGCTGGCGTCGCTGCTCCGGCGTGAACTTGAGCGGCCGGAAGAGCGCCCCGCAGACGGTGATGTTCAGAGCGATGCCGCCCATGATAAGAAAGGTGCCGCGCCAGCCGTAGGCCTCCACCAGCACCTCGCACAGCGGCGCGAAGGTGAAAGTGCCGATACCCGTGCCGCATACCGACAAGCCTGTGGCAAGTGCGCGCCGCTTCTCGAAGTAGTAAGCCACTGTGATGACGGAAGTGACGTAGCACACGGAGAAGCCGGCACCGACGATGACGCCGAAGGTGAAGTACAGAGTAGAGACGGAGGTTGCGAAGGAGCTGGTGACGAAGCCTAAGCACGACACCACCCCAGCTACGCAGGTGACGGTGCGGCAGCCGAAGCGCGTGGTCAGGGCGCTGGCAAGGGGCCCGAGCAGCAGGGACAAGCAGTAGAAGATGGAGGCCACCCACGCCGTCTCACTCTTGCTCTGCTGGAACTCCTCCAGCAGGTACACATACATGACGCCGAAGGAAAAAGCGCAGCCGTCGCAGATGAGGCTGATCAGGAAGGCCCCCAGAACCACGAACCACCCCCATCCTCCGTCAGGAGCTGGCGGAAGGGCGTTGGCATCACTCAGCCACACATCAGACGAGTCGGAATCAGCATCGGATGACGACGAGGAGGACGACACGGACTCGGACAACTTCACTGCCCGTGAGCGGGCGCCTTTCGACAAGGTCTTCTTGTCGCAAGGCCCGTTGGATGGCGAGTCTTTAACGTCTGTTCCCGGAGAGTCCGACATTTTAAGGAGTTGGAACTATAGAACTCGGCCGAGTAAATCAAGAAAATGGAGGACAGGCAAAGTTTAGTCATTGGCCTATGTAGGTGTAAAATACTCTTGTAGGACTTGCTGGACAGCGGGCGAGTGGTGCAGGTGCGTCTGGAGGATGTCGTGGTGGTGAGATGTCCCAGGTCTGGCTGAACCCTGCGAAGAAATAATTTAACCAACAAAGTGAATAGCAACACGGCGCCAGTTGCATAGAATTAGAGTACTTCTTCCAATATCTACCCCACAAAAGCAATGTTGGCAAAAATTGGAATGATGCCGACACCGTAAATAACAAGACTGAACGTCGCACCACTCTTCTGCTTTGATAAGTATGCAGACAATCACAGGCGTGTTTGTTTGTGTGTGCGAGTCCTAGCCTGGGCTGCATCTGAGGGGACTTAACAGGCAACTTAGCCACTGGTGTGTCTTACAAGGCCCCAATTTTCGTACCAAATAGCTAGTACATCCCATTTTACTGACTATTACAGCTGTCTAATTATGGCCCCCATATAGCATGTTAGAATCTTCGGGTGTCGCAATAAAAATGTCAGCTCGCTCTCTCTCACTCTTGTGCGTGTAATCTTTGAAAAAAAATGTTATCCCCCCCCAAAAAAAAACAAAAAAACTACAGGTGGTTATACTGCAGTATGGTACTTGTTGCTGGCTGTAAAACAAACTGTATTTGTTTCTAAACCCTGTTTTGTCAAGTTAAACCCTTTACAGATGATCTGACGCGACATATTAAACAGTATGATCCGTAAATAATTGTCGTTGTCAGCAACATCGTCACTATTATCAACATCGCCATTATGAGAACAAATGATCTCTTCAACCCAACAGAACCTTTCTCAAAAAGAAAAAAAAAATCTAAACGCAATATTACCTTCACCAGCGTATTCTGACAGTAATAACTGTACACCATGAAGCTATCTATCTGTGTACAGCATGCAGTCGCACACCTACCTGCTTTCGTCTCAAAGCTCTGCAAGTAGAATGCTTTTAGAGTATTACTGTTATTAAGGCGCGACACATGTGATCGCCTTCACGGGTTTATGCTAACACAGACCAAGAGCAGTGCACGTTCGGCAGCTGAACACGCACAATTCATCAGACAACACCAAAAGAGAATCCTCGATCCACTTCTCATACAGTTCATTTCGCGATGTTTGTTGGTAGATGACGCCCCTCAGCAGACAGAACCTTCAACTGTAACTTAAAGTGGCACTGTTTTAAGGTTCTACTACTTACATCTATTGCATTTAGAGGGTTCAAAGAAAAAAATACAAGTTTCACTGTAAGGTAAAGAACAAACCACAAAAAAATTTTGTCAAGTGACACGACACCACCGAGAAACAAAAACAGCCGCTAAAGAGTAACACGGTAATGTAAAGCCTTCACCGAGAAAATTAAAAAAAAAATGAAACTATAAAAAGAAAGTTCTTTAGACCGCTTGGATCACTGCAATGACAGGTTAACTGTCTCTCCTGGACACAAGATGGTTCAGACTAGAGGCAATCCCTGGTTAACGAAGGTCTTAGTTACGGACAACCGCACGTATGAATGAGCTGTTAGAAGGCCAATTAATTTAGAAGTCCGAGTTCCACACGGATCGTAGTAACAAACTAGTGGAAACTAGCTGGTTACGCTACTGTGTTTTAAGATTATTATTTTTTTTAGCAACTGATAATGTTTCTGAATTCTTTTACGTGTACAGAAAGGGGAAATACATGAGTAACTGATGTTAAAAGCGAACTGTACGTATGCTGTTCAACTTGAAGACAAAAACTGACTTGATAACGGTCTCAGGAATATATCTCGGTCCTTACCAGGAGACCTTCGTATCAGGGATTTAATGACTTAAACCGTAAGCTTCGAGTAAAACGGGGAGCGTCTGGGTTAGTGCGACACGTTCCTGGTACCTGCGAGTATTTAAACGTCACATAAAACGCCAGGTGAGGAGAGGTGTGCGGATAGGAGCTGGGGGGTGGTGGTGGCTGCAGTAGTCGGAGCACGCGGTTTTGTGGGTGCATGTTCGCGCCAGTCCCACTTCATTCACTTTGATGTCAGTCAAGCTAAGGAAAAGTGTTGTTACAATCCTTTGTGCAATAGCTCAGCCTAGCTACCATATAAAGACGATAACGTGCTCGAAACAATTATGCGTGTCAATGCACAAACACGGGCTAAGACGACAGAAACAAAAAGTGGAAGCGGGAAGGGGGAAAAAACGAGAGGAAGGCGCAAAGACAAAGAAAGACAGAATGAAGATTAAAAAATCGATAACCGACAAACAAAAAAGAATGACCTTATAAACTTTATTTCTTCCCAATTATAAGTTGTCTAAATTGTACGGACACCGGCAGAGGAAATCACGATTACAAAACGTCATTTGGTCTCTTTCACAAAGCTCCACAAACTACGACGTTTAGAAACAGTACTTCTGTTTAACCACCCACCAGTTTTAACAAAAATGTGCTAATAAAGAGGGAGGGGGCCGAAGAGGAGAGCAACAAACTTGTTAGTATAGCCTCCAGCACAAGATTTCTGATTATTTCTACTACTGCTCACCTGGTGGTTCCGCGCTCGCCCTTGTTTCAACAGCTGTTGTGACTGTGCAAACCTTGATACATTTTGCTGTTAGCAGCGACAGGAAAGTCCCCCGTAACGCTAATCACAAGTTATAGCTGTACAAAAAGGTCAGAGTGCAAAAGGACAGAACACGACGCGTAGCTGTTGGTGCACGTTTGAACCAACACGTTGCCACGTAGTCTCAACGTCAAGTAGCCACCCATCAGACCTACAAAACGTGTTGCACACGTAGTCTCAAAGCAAAGCGTCTCCGCCCCCCAAATCAGACCAACACAATATGTACGCGTAGTCTCAAAGTACCCACCCCTCCATCAGACCTACACATGTCGTAAAGGTGGTCTCGAAGTGTAACACACACACACACACACCATCAGAGACTCAAAGTCCTTAGTCGACCAGGAAACTTTTAAATGTAATTTTCGACCAAAATAATTCCAAAATCATTTCCTAAAACATGCTTACCTGTGTGACGTCAACAAATTAGAAGCGTTTTCAAAACTGTTTTCTCGAGTTGTGCAAAAAGTGTCTAAAGAATCAGCTAGTTTGATTATGTCTTCATCTGTTAAAGATAGTTTATTAACGGCACACAAATCCATTCCCCAATTCCATTAGTTTAATATGCTCATCTTATTAACATGGGGTCAAGCGTGACATCCAAGAAGCCCATTTGCACAAATAATATATCCCTTAACCTTTAGCCTATCGCCTATCGCCTAGCCCCAATCCGTGCTGGATGGAATCGTATATGATATCTTGTATATATTGTACAGAAATCTATTTCCCTAATTCTGCTCATCTGGATCACCTATCAACATGATTTTGCAAAAAATATGGCGTGCCACTTAAGAAACCCATTTTTACCCGCTTTCCCTTATCTACAGACCATGCACGCAATCTTCACTTTTCATCATCTACGGGCCACGTGCTTCGTCGCTACATTTTCCGCTGTTTAACTTCGGATCTGTGCGTGTACACTGCACTTCCTCTCAGAAGTGTGTTTATCTTGCCTTTTGTTTTATGAATGTTATAGACAACCTCGTGATTACTAATACTAATACTTCCTCAGTGACAGGAATCGCCATATTAGTAGTAGTAGTCAGTATAACCTTTGTCCTGTCTTTGTTCACGTTCTTTACACTTTGCCTCCTTTGTACACCGTCTGCAAGATTTCAACAATTTTGGTCGAAAGATTTTCTCACAATCTCTGCACATACAGGTTGTGAACTGAACCTTTTGTCTAAAATGGCCAGCTGATCTAATGAATACAAATATTAACTCAAGATTGTGAGCCAGATGGCCAAACTAGTTCTCGAACAACCCCACCCCACAAACATATACACCAAACCCTTTTCGTTACAATGAACTTTGTCAAAAAGTGGTTCTTACCAAAGTCTCGGCAACTCAACTTTGAGCAGTCGACCTCATCCGGCTAAGCCGCTTTGGCATCGACGTTTTTAAGTACGTCGGTTACAACTAGCAGCGAACATCAGCCAGATATCGAATTAAGAAAACGATGGGTAGCTATAAAGGTATAAAGGCATTTATGAGAAAAAGTCCTTCCGCACAAGACACAATGATGAAGCTTGATGACGACCCCAAAGAACGCCAGCTGTCAAAATAGAAATCCCGAGCACAAACTCCAAACACCACCTCTCCCGCTTCAACTACTGAAGGCAGAGAGAGAGAAAGAGAACAGGATTTGAGGGGTCCTGTGTCGGTCGTCCTGAAGGCTGGCCTGATAGTATATTGTAGTGAGGGAAGCGGATAGCCGAGTAGTTAGAGAACTCGCGTCCGGTGAGAGGCGCTCCGGTTCGATACCTGAGTAGCGCAGCAAACTTCCCTCAGTCGACCCAGCTAGGGGTAATGGATACCTGACTCCAGCGAGGGTTGGAGAAGGTAAGATAGTGAGGGAGAGATGGGTACTGCTCTCATGTAAAGCTGGCCCCGAGAAAATTGAGCTAACACCTCACCCCCCAAAGACCTGAAAAGGTTAGGGGACGACCTTTCCTTTTTTTAAAAACGTATAATATTGTGATTGAGGAGAAGAAGAAGAAAATGGAACTCCCTCGTTTTCTTCCTTAAACTACTCTTTATGAACATATCGAATCAACTCATTTTCGTCAAAAAATTAGTTCTCTACCTCAACTTCGGCTACTCGAAGCCCTTTCTTGCTTACTTTTACCATAGATACTAGTGCGTGTGAACCATTAAGTCCACCCTTCACGTACGTTTGCCCTTTATCATTTCATGAATTATGTTTAGAAGGTACAGGTGCATCACCGTGCTTGTTATCAAGTGGTTTCGCAGGCTGTGCGGGCGCTGAAACTGCCCATCCTTTACCAGCTACGTCATCTTGTATGTTGCTGACTCCTAAAACATATGTTCGCTTCAGCAGCTGCAGTAATAAAACAAATATACAGCCTTCTAGCCTATCAAAGAAGATCAGTTTTATAAACATTCACATAAGATAAAACTTTTTGCAGACAGAAGTGTACTGTGATTTAATTAAATGTGAGAAAAGAGAAGAAGTGGGGGTGGAGGCAGCAACTAAGGCTATATCACAGAAAAAAACAGCTGTGAAAAAAAAAAAGGTCGAAGAAGTTTATGTTGTCCCGCATTATAAATGTTTGCATCTCAAAAGATGTTACACAGATACACCATGGGAAAGAAATACTGAAAAAGTCATACCCAAATCCAAGGAGCTTATAGAAAGCGCTGCAAATTAAATCTTTAAAAGCCCTGCACATCGACAAAGCCTTTCCCAATCAGCCATGAGGTAGTCTGTTACGCTGGTTTCCCACAATAACTGAGCTTAAGTACAAAGGAAACGTTCAAGCTAACAAACAATGTTTGCACGACAATCTGCTCGTCTCCTCCCTACCACCAGCATCCCACCCCCTCATGCACCCACCCCTACACGAAGATCGATCACTGCATTCTACGCCTATACGGTATGAGTGCGTGTGCGGTTGTACTTCGATCGACTGTGTTTATCGATGGGTTGAGTCAGTAAGTAGTCATCTACGACGAGGGGCAAACCCACTGACGGAGGACACCACGACGCGACTGATGTGGTTGATAGATGCGAGTGGCACATGTCTGCCAGTTGCAGTTACCGAGCCGAGCAGCCATCCTTTTGTTTTTATTTGTTCTATGTAAGAAGAGCTTAAAGCAAACGACACCTTTTACGTCACTGTCCCGTCACGTGATCAGCGCTCCGAGGGATTTGGGGGGAGTGGCGGATGATTACGCGTCCTGATTCTTGAGGATGTGACCCTGGATGGATCCGGGTGACTTATGGCGAACTGTTCCATGGGTCCACTTGCAACACACAAAGACAGTCTTTATCTCGTATTTGTGGTGTTCGGATAGTTTATTTTGAACCTGCGCTCTCATGCTTTCCTCCTATCTCGCCAAACAGGTGTTGGCAGGTGTACCCATTTTAACAGGAGGTGCGAAAAACAAAATTCTACGGGCATCCTAAATGGTCATTTTTTTCCCAGACTAGACTTCTTCGATCGCAGTGTCCCAGAACCAGAACACACTAGACTACTTATGTACCGATCGAAATGGCCCGAAGCCCAAACATACTAGAATACTTATGTTTATAACGCGATACCCCGAAACACGAACATACTAGAATACTTATGTGCCGATCCCGCTGTTGGCTACTTTAACCAGTCTCTGTCCATTAATTTATTTTAAAAAAAACAAACTAATCGAGTTCACCATTGGACTAATGGAAAGCCTGGCACAAGCTGTTCTCCCACTCCCTTTTTGTCCTTTTGTGTTTATGCAAGTGTGCTTTGCCCTGTGTGCGTGCATAGGTGTGCCCGCATGTGTTCATGTGCCTGCATGCACATGTACTCTATGCTATGACTGCACTGAAGACAAGCCGTTCTTTATGCCACAAGTAAAAAATCCATCCAACTAAAATCCGGACCATGTAATTGTGGTCCACCATCCACAAAGAAACAATGCATATATTAGGCTAACAACATTAAGTGGGTCAAATTTGACATAGGCGGATTGAAGGGGGAGAGCAGCTAAGGTTATGAAAATTAGTGTGATGAGGCTTTCATTGCACAAATCACGTGATTTTTCTTGTTTGATGGTACTGTTTTATTAGGTGAGCTTGTTTTATTTATGTTAACGTTAATGTTTAGAATTTTTGTTCAGGTTAGAAAAATTGCTCAGTTTTGGTGTGGCTCATTGCTTGAATGGAGTATCATCTGCTGCACCCCTCCATCACCACCAATGTCAAACCACCATGCTTAACACTAAAATGCAATAAGCCCCATCAGGAAACAAATTTGATACAATATGAGGAGGCCAGCAGTTAATGTTTTATTAAACCAACATGCTGCATCAAAACTGGGCAGAGCTCTAAATTTACTCACAAGACTTTACAAGGCCCAGGCCTAATTTTAACCAATGCAAAAATCTAAAATATTCCTCTCACCCACCTCATTAAAGGGAGGTCATTAACCCCACATAATTCCATGCCTAACTCCCCTCTGTTCAATCTGCTCAGCCCCCTTCTCTTCTGTTTAATGAGAACATATCTGATACCTTGACCTGAAAAAGCATCTTCCCCAACTTTTCTACAATGTCAATACCACACAAATTCATAAGTCACCGCTCTAAATCAATTTTACAATTACTGCTCTTAATGAATGTGTTCTCACAACTAAACTAGAAATATATCTCTGAAAAATAAGTCCTTCAAAAGGTAACACACCACTCAATGAATTCCCCTTTTCCTTGCAATGTACTACAATAGCTTCTGTGGACTTCATCTTCAACAAGACCAGGTCTTTATATTAACTGCTGAAAATAAAACAAGCTCATCTAATAAAACAATAGCAACAGACAGGAATGGTCATGTAACTTGTGCACTACGTCATCAGATTCATTTCTATGGCCTAGCCCAGCATTGCTGCTGCAGTGTAGAGAGAATGCATCCTCCACTGCTAGTCTTCCTGTATCATATTTGAGCCCCGTTTTCATTGATGGGTGGGTAGCTGGAAAAGGATCAACTACTATTTCCCATCCACAATTCATGCTGGAAAAAATACCAAAAATGTATCATCGGCTAATAAGTCTTGGTCATTGCCTTGAAAGATAGTGTACAAAACTGGCAAAACACTTTGTAAGGGATTGAATGTGTTTACTTTTTTTCTGGTGTGAAGAAGCTTAACTAAATGGCATTTACATACAAAAAAACCACACATTAAAGAACAGAAAGGTGGCATTGATCTGTAAATGTTAATGTATACATGTAAACAGGGACAACATGTTCTGAGAAAGTTGGAGACCTGCATATCATTTATCACCAAAGATTAAAACCCTTACCTAAAAGTCTTCATGTGGGCACAATGGAGACCCTGCACTGCCCTTGTGATGAAAAATTTGTTTCCATTCTGTTCAGGTTTCAGATAGTTAAGATGGTCAGGCATGAGCAATGCTCGCATCTCATGTGATTCAGTCATCACAATTAGTGCTTATATATAACCACAATCTCTAAAACGCAAAAGAAGTTGAAGGGGAGACTATTAAGCAGTTTGTAAGCGTCAATGGAATGAAATATTGCTCCACCCACAAAGTAATCAATAAACTAGGTAGGCCAGCCATCATTATTGGAACTATATATTAAAAAAAAAGGTTGGCCTTATGAGATCACTAACAAATGTAGACAATGCAACAGATGGTGTTTTCTGCTACAAATCAAGTAACAAAATAATCAATAACTTTGAAAAGCCAATGCAAATAAAGATGAAAAGGCTTAATTCTCATGTCAAGATCAACCTGGCAGACTGTTTTTATGTTTCCTGATGCACTTTAGCAGTTGTTCCCAGTACACTTTTAGTGGGACCATGTGAAGAGCTCTTGCCGCAGGTGAGTAACACCAGCAACTAAAAATATCAGTGATCAGTGAATGATATAAGCAATAGTAAGCAATGGTTTCCTATTCAGAATATTTTATGAATTGTTTCAATTAAAAAATTCTTTGCCTCTTCTTTTCTTTTTATTAAAAATATCTGAGCTACAAACAGCAGTTCTCTTGCTCTGCCATTTACTTTGCTGGAAAACAGAAGAACTGCCAGATTCTGAAGTGCTGTCACCTTCACAGTGAAAGAGCAAAAATATGTGGCTTGTATTAAAGAGACATTTTCAACCTCTTCATTTCATGGATGAGTAATTAAAACAGTTAAATTCACTGACATGAGAGACACATTTTTAGTTTGCAATTCAACCTGTTGTAGCCAAAAATAAAAGTTTCTATAATATAAATGCTATTTTTATCTACATCAACAGATCTCTTCTATTCCCTTTGAACTGAAACATTAGTAAATTTCTTATCATAAATTTAAAATTAAAAAGGGAATGACTGTCTTTTTTTCCAAAGCTATCAAGGCAATGATATTAGATATAAAAAGGACAAAAGCTGTCAAAGGTCCCAATAAAACTTTCACAGCATTAAGATTTTCATTTCCATTTCCTTAAAACAAAATAAACATAGTCACCACAGCAAATGCGTTCAGAGAAGCTTTGATTCCCACTACTGACATGACAAGTTAAAGCATCAGCATTCTCCCTCTTTCACTTAAGCTTTAGCTGGCATGGACCAATGACCTATGCACAAGCCTTAACTCATCAGTAGCCACAGTAATATGCCTGGTTGATTCTGATCATGACCTTGAACTTTAAAATGTATCCTCTTATCATCTTTTAATGTATCAAGGCAAAAATAAACATGTTTGTGAAAACATGCAAAAATACTATGTGACAAGTTTATGACCTTTATTAAAGGGGGTAAGGGATGAAAAAGCAGTTATTTGGACCACTTTACTACTAGATTTCAAACAAAAAGGCAAAAGGTCTACGACAATGTTTGGTACCCTTAACCAGACAATAAAGCTGGCCTTAAACTCCAGACATATCTGAGAAATTTTAAAAGATTTTCCTTTAATGGAAGAAACTTGAAGAGTTCTATCTGCACTCAATAAGACTAAAATGATGGGATGATACTTTGTTCTGTACTTGCCAACTGTTCACATAAACATGGTGTTTCACAATGTAAATAAAATATAAAATACCTTAATTATCTTGGTTAAGTGTGCAATATCTTATTCATTGTTCCAAACAGAGGAACTTACAGTAAAGTCAATGTAAAGTTTTCATTTCTATAATCTCTTTAACTTGACATACTCACACACCCAACCATCCACCAACACACATACAATGACAGTGTTTTCGTTACACAACAAAACAGTTTTTAAGCTTTATAACATTAACTTACCACAAAAAGGAAATCAGTCAACTATGGTATTGTTCTTACTTGCAAGCTAAACTCATTTTCTTTAAGTGTGACAAATGGACAGCAAACACAATGACTTGTATTTAAATAACCCTGATTTTAACTTGCATAAAAGAAAGTACTTATCAATAACATTGAGTGTACCATTTCATATTGCTTACTCATTTGCACTCCCATACTCCAAGGCCAATCCACATGGCTCTGCAAGCTGAGTTTAGAATCTAGTATTTAAAGACCACCAATCTGATTTTTGAATACCATGAACTAAAACTTGATCTTTCCCTTATTTATAGTTTGGCTTTTTTTAACATCAAACATTTTGTGTACATCAACATAGAAATGTTTGTAATGCCATTTGATCATTACCGGAAACCAGTTCTGTAGAAAGCAGGTTAAATATACTGCTGTGACATAATCAAAAGAACTGCTAAGTGTTCATTACTCAGCTAACAATACCTGGCCATATAAAGCTCATGACATTCAAAGAATTAACAGCTAAATTTACTAATTTAATGTATGGAAGTTTTCCCCCCTCTGAACAACTAACAAGGAAAAGAACTCATTGCTTCCTTCTTTATTAAATTATGAACAAGGATAAACTGCAGGCTGTTCGTGTGATTTCAGCATGTTGTCAGTATAGAAATCAAAGCCAACCAGCCTTCCACATTCCTTCAAAAGAGAGAGAGAGAACCCAAAATGTTGTGTCATGTAAAGATGTACACTCTGTTCATCCTGTTTTAGTGTTTAGAACACAGTAGTAAACAAGACCCTGCAAAACTGCATAATCTAAATTTAGCTGCCAATCCTCACCCAGCTGTTGTTGCACTCAGCAAACAAGCACTTTTTTGGTGACCTCTTCACTCAAAGGGCATGTGAAATATGAGTTCTTGAGTCTGTTGGTATTTTGATAGTTAGCTCCTTTTATTGTTTCAATCACAGTTTTCCTTGAAAAACCAATTAAAAGCTCTACAACAGGCAAAGGCTTTCACTGCTTTAAACTTATTATTAGAGGTCAGCAAAACTCTCTGTAATGCAACAAGCAAAAAGAAATGTTACCTAAATTTACACCACTTTATTACCATTTTTTAAAAATGTGTCAGAATGTTTTCAGACAATTCCTATCATTTTTAAACAGCCTCTGAACTAATAGATAGGGAGGTGCTTAATATTTTAAAATGAAAAAATCTTTTCACTTTGCATTTAAAATTATTTGCTTTATAAATGGACAAGAACAGGTTTGTTCCAAAACAGGCTTTATAGACATAGAAAATGACCACAAATGGCAATTAATGACACATCATTCAAGTTCTCACCCATGAAGATCTTTAATCAGATTCAGTCTAACAGATAATGGAAAATGATTCTATAGAAGGTTATGTCTTTACATTAACATAATAAATTACATATAATAATGGTGATAAAGCTGAGTTAGTGTTTTTATATACAGGCACATGGATGCATGCATTCTCACTTATGCATTTACCTACTTTGTTATTCTGGTCTTTTCAAGTAGCCCTGGCATGCATTTTTTTCCTCATAGGTAAACAATGCCATTAAGATACCCATGTGCAATCAATATATTTAATGATGGTATATATATACATCTGCAGGTAGGTTTAAATCAGTTAAAAAAAGCTATAAGTACACAAACTCAAGTGGATACACACAAGCAGATGCCAACCTACCCACACCTCACAAATTTAATATGGTGTAATCCACCACCAGATATAAAAAAATGAAAAAGAATGAAGTTGACACTATCTTCATTAAAAATATATCTTAAGAAACTTTTATTTTTGACCCTCTCTCAACTTAAAACACTTCTAATTTTATTACCATTAGGAATCTTACTGAAATACAACTGATCACAACATTTCCACAATAGGAAAATAAAAAACTCCAATACATACTTATATGTGCATTATTTATTTGAGAGCTAGAACTAGGAATCCCCTACTTAGAAGACCAAGAAATATCTTTAGTAGTTTCGTATAATACGATAAAAATGAAGCCCGATCTACTGCTGTCTACTGCTAATCTATTTTCTTGTCCTCTTCACTTTTCTCATTTTGTTCAATTGTATTAAATAGCTCTAAACTATATAAATGACTTCTCGTCCTGGAGATTTTGAACAAGTCGTTTTGCAACCATCGTCTGCTAGATAATGCATTGAATGACCTCATTTTCAGGTCGCGATGGAACTCTAACACGCCGATCGATATCGTGATCAAATCGTTTAGACAGCTTATGGAATGGGTCAATCTATTTAATTTCCACGGCGTGAAAGGATAATATGAGATATAACGTTGATGCGACACGACAACAACAATGAACAGCTCTTTGTTGTCGATCCCATCAGCTGATCAGCCCCGAACCCAAATCCCATGAATCTCCAGAGAGCAAAAAGAAAAAAAATATCGTCGCTCACCCCATATCCTTCAGGTGCTGATTGTCAGATCACGAATGGAGGCGGTGGTTCTTCAAACATTTTAAGTGTTGTAAATGAAGATTTCAGTACTTTCGCAGAAAACTGCAATGGGTAAAACTGCAAAACCGTTTTGATCGACCGAGTGATGGCGTTTGCAAATGGTGCGCTTAGTAAACCTTTTGAGAACGAGACAAGTTTAGAATAACGTAAACTTGAAACACGAAGTAGAACAAGGCGCGACTAATGAGTCCAGAGGTTCATTTCATTACAACAACTTGAGAACGTTCTTGCCTCGGTATTCTAAAAGCTTACACCAACGTCAGCCGCGAACAAAAGAATTGTCTGACGACCTTTGTACTGAAACGGATATATAGCTGACGTGATGTTCTCAGCTGACTGGCAAAGTCCGATCTTTCCCTGGTTTTGAGTTACTCGTGCACTTCATTCTTGATAAATTTGGCGTGAAACAAGTGAAATGAAGGAGGAAAATTAACTGTTCTGCGATAGCTTTATGCGGAAATGTGTGAAGTGAGAGATGTGATTTGTCATTCGACGTGTGACAACAATTATATCTTTAAACTCTAGGGATCATTTCATAGGGTAAATATATAAAGGAGAAGGCTTGGGGTTGCGTGGTTTAGGGCTGGCGCCGTTGCTGATTCAACCTCACAAAAAAGTATTTACGACTTGCATGAATTAAAGTATCCAATGCAGTCATATAAGCTCTTGCTAAAATATTTTATGTCTCCTTCGAAAGTTATACGTCTGCGATATATAGAAATTGCATAACGAACGTAACAACAAAAATTAAATTATGGTGTTTAATTGATGAAACGGCATCCCAAATGTACGCTCGGATGATTTTACTTCGGCTGTACATACTTTTTCATGTAGTCGAAAATATGCACTTCAAATGCACAAGAATTATCTGCAATTTTCCGACAGTGTTAATTATTAGTAGTAACATCTAGGGATTCTAGCTTAGCCCCACATATTTGGGGAAAATTTGGTCGACTTTTTTATGTGATCGTTTTCAAATTTACTATGCACAAATAATTTATAATCATATGTTTGGCATTTGGGTTCTTTAAAGACCTAACTGAATGGTTCGCGTTTTTTGACTGTTGAATGTTTTTGCTGTGAGCAGAGGTGGCCTTTCGGGGTGGCAACTAGGACAACCGCGCCAGGCCCCGCGCCTGAAGGGGGCACCGCGATAGGAGATTCTTGTAGTACGGGGCCCCGCGCACTGCTAAGGCTGATTCTGTGGAGATCATTTTGATGTTGCTTTCATCTGAAATGCAGCTGTCAATATACTTAATGTCCTGCACTTTTCTTGCTCCACACCGCGTAACTTTGTTCTCAATGTGGTGTTGTTTTTGACTTTCATCAGCTTGGTCTTGTCAGTCTAGATCGATCTTCAGCCCCACACTTCTTGCCACCTGGTCGACCTTGCTCTCTTGGATGTCTTTCTGAGTGTGTGAAAGCAGAACGATGTCATCCGCAAAGTTGCAATCTTCCAGTTGGACTGTCCGTCCCCATACGATCCCTCTTGATTTGTCTCCAGTGGCTCGCCTCATCAACAAGGAAGAAGATAAGCGAGATCCCTCACCCTTGTCTGACTCCTGTCCTCATGGAGCCACTCGCTTTGATGCCTACCCTGACTTATACAGCACTGGTTGTTGGCGTACATGTCCTTCAGGATGTTGATCACCTTTGGTGGAGATCCGTATGCTCCTATAATCTTCCAGAGCGAGGGGCAGTGGATATTATCTAATGCTATCTCAAAGTTTATGTAGTTTTATGAACAGCGATGTGTTTTACGTCGTCAGAAACTAAGGTTAAATCACAGCAAAGCAGCCTCCCATGTGAAGAGCAGAGTTTCCGAGAAAGAACAGTGTCCGAGACAAGATCTGAACCTCTGCCGCTCCAAAGGCAGGAGCAGGCCATCATGTGCAGGCTACAAGCTCGCTACAGCTGACTCTTGGTGCACAAGCTGAAGACATCCCACTCAAGTGAATGCCTATGTGGTATAGGAACTCAAGCCTCACATTATCTAAAACTATATGAATAATCTCCATTTTACACATAATTATTATATTAGGATATATGGTGCAAAAGCCTAATGAAAGAACCTATATCAGCTTATCTGTCATTAAGCTGATGATACAATTTTGCACTTTATCGAGGAATAGGCCAAACACAAAAAGACTCTACAGTAAATAATACTGATAGTGATGTATTTTATTTTAATATTTAGCATAGTTTAAGCATTGTTTTTAGTTTCCAATGCTAGCTTTTGAAAGATTTCCACTTGAGTTGTCGATTCTCACGAATTGGCGGGTTTGTTTATCCCCAAGTAAAAAGAAGTCACTCACAGGTGATCACGTCTAGTTTTCAAGGTTCATATGTGGGAGTGAGGTGCAAGAGACCGAACTTTAGAGGCCAGCCATTTTAATATAAGAACGGTGTCCATCTTTACCCCACGACTTCTATAACCGCTAGATCATATGGAGGTATGTACCCGGTACGTCACACGGATATCAAAACAGCTTAGTGTACCCAAAGACCGGAAATATAACAAGATGGTTCGTCCGTAATTTTACCTGAGGACGGGTTCAAAAGGTGCCCAAAGCCATACAGGTGATCGCGTCAAAAGCTCAGCATAATAGAGGAGGGAAGGCATATAGCGCGATAAGTTATGCAAATCTGCAAGAAGCTTGTATCGTGATGTAATGTTCAAATTCGCGTTGTAAATGCCCCGAAAAGTAGCTTTTCAAAGCTCATAAAGAACCACGAAAGGTGAGCAAATAATCATCATTGTGTACTTTGTAAAAGGTTAGGGTTATTTTCATCTTATCACAAGGAATAGTGAAAGTTTCTGTTTTTGTGCAGTTCTGTTTACGGTCAATAAGTTCTCTCTTTCTCTCTGTGTATGGAGGAAGGGGTGTCAGGGTGTGTTATATGTGTGTATGGCTCAGAATAAAATGAGTGTGCATGTACTTCTAAATGCACCCAATTGTTATTTTAAATTACAAACTGAACGCCTTTTGGTGCTCAGCAAAGTGTAAGAACATGACTGTGACAAAACATTGCAATCAGCAACAGCGGGGTTGGGCGGGGGGGGGAACGTTTAAAACTTCTTGTAATGACTCCCAAACCTGAATCAACAAAGTGTGGGGAGCCAAAACTTTTCTAAGCTTTTGTTTAACTGTGGTTAATGGTTCATAAAGCAAAGTGTAATATTTACGTTCATTTAAAGAATTGCTTTAACTGAGCTTTTCAGTGATAGAAATGGGTACAGCAGCAATACTCAATGTGTTAGTTGTGTTCGTATTGCGCCTCCCTTTAGCACATGATCCACATTTGCCGCTGTACAGTCCTCGCCACTAACATCTCTGATGTTTGCACAGACTTCAGATGATAGATGTTTATGGGTGGGAGTTCCTTGAGGCGATTCGGAGGAAAAATGATGCAGGAAAGACTAGAAAACGTGAGTACCCGCCGGCCAGCCCTGCAGGTGTCGCACACAGATTGTCCTGGGAGGCGTGCTGACAAGCGACTGTTCTAACCTCTACACTACCGGGCGACCTTTATGATCGGTTGGTTTGGCGGAATAGTGCTTCCACCTAGACGTGATCTCCTACTATAAGGGGAGAGGAAAGGGTAGGAAACGGAAGAAAATCCCGACGGCCAGCCCGGCGATTTAGTGTCAGAGAGTATCCTCAGACGAGATTTGAACCCAGGGTCATTCAATAAGCGAGTGTCTTAACCACAACACTACTCGTGTGATGTTTTTGTTGCTGTGTGTATAAGGGAAATGTTCTTCCACCTAAAGGTGATTTCGCACTGTTGGGGTGGGGATAACACTACTGGCTGATCTGTGGTAGTCGCGCCGTGATCCATTTTATGGTATTTGCGACCATTGGTCTTCAAACATTGCATGGGCTCTTCTAAAACCACTAGGCTATATGTTTCCTGTGACTGGAAACTTTTAAAAGCTAGATTGCTTACCTGAGGGAAGTACACAATTAAATTTTAAGTTCCAGACAGGTTAATATATAAGATATAGCGTGTCGTTAGTATATGTCTAAACATATATGTGCCATCTATTGAACTCTCCTCCACCGACCTCTCATTTCGAAGAATGCATAGCTGACGTATTTTCCAGAACAGACTGCAACTGAATGACGATAAGACTTAACTGCTACTTACTCGTCCAAAGAAATGTCTGTCATCCTTCTCTCTCTTAGTCTCTGTCTATAAACAACTCAACTATTCATTTCTCCACCTCTGTCTGCAGCTTCAGCTTGGGTGTCATTCTCTATCAGAGTTTGACTTTTTATCAGCATATTTCTCATGTCTGCAGAATTGCCTACCTTTAACTTCGTAAGATCAGTAACATTCATCATTATCTCACCACTGATGCAACTAAAACTCTAATCTGTACCTTTGTGCTATCGAGATAGACTATTGACATTGTAATTCTCTTTTAGCTAGAATTCCCAAGTATCTTCTTGACAGACTTCAAAGGATCCAGAATAATGCTGGTCGCCTCATACGCAGACTATATAGATACGAACATATTTCACCAATCATCTTTTCACTGGCTGCCATTCGTGGACCGTATAGCCTACAAACTTTCCACTCTGACTTACTCTGCCGTTTCTGCCACTGGTCCTCGGTACCTCTCGGAGCTCACTCCCGTCTATACGCCCGCGCGACTTCTTCGCTTATCTTCTGACGCCAAGCTTCTGCGAATCCCACCAAGACAAAGACCTATTGACAGAGGTTTTTCTCATACCATGCCCCATAATCTTGGAACGGATTACCCATCAGCCTTTGTCACTCTGACTCTTGCCACTTTTCTACCCATCTTTCTCTGCAGAATCACTATTTTCTCTGTTCCTATTACTTAAATTGATGCCTTTTTGTGTTTTCTATCTTATTTGTTTTCTGTTTGTCGTCAGTACTGTCGTTTATTCTTCCGTCCCTCGTTTTCTATCCATTTAGTCCATGTCTCTTCCCCGTTTTAAGCGCTAAGAGCATGCTCACTATGAGTGTGAATATGTGCTATAAAAATCTTCATTATTATAATGCTGAAACGACCAAATACCAAGTACAAGAACTCGTGACGGGTAAGATCTCGCACAAGTTATCTCCCATACAGCTAAGGCAAGTGTACAGCATGTGATGAAATTAAAAAAAAATAATTTACTATTTGTGGACTGTTTTAAATTATTTAATATTGCATTTTCCCCGGATATGAGAAATTGGTGAAAATTTCAGTCTTCTAGGACGATAGGAAGTGGGTGAAAATCGATTGCAAAATTCCAAACTGAAAGAAACGACCGGAGACAGCTAATAGAATTTGCATCTTTCAATAGCAATACCTATGGTAAATATGAAACAAATTTAAGAAACGTTTGGCATTCTACAGACAGTTGAATATGACTTTTTTATATTTAAAATGTGTTGTCAAAATAATGCATTTTTTCTTCTTTGTGATGTTTATATTTCTCAGTTAACAGACTACGTTGAAAATTTTATTAAACTTAATTGTTTTTCATAATTAAGTCAAAGATATTTTGATTTCATTGCTTCCTTTTTCTTTTTAATGTGATAAATGTTTATTCTTTCTAGTATAGTTCGATGTACAACAAGTTTACATTTGCATTTGATCAGCGAGTTTTTGCAACAAAATAAAACAAAAGCACCAGAGTACTCTAAGCCCCCACCCCACCCCGCATAGTAAGAGTTATTCATCGCATTCAAAGAGGGTCAACCCTCTCTGGTGCGTTCCTTTGACGTCTTGATCAGACTAGCTAATTTACAGCAGCATTCCCGTCAGACATAAAACTGCTTTCAATTGCACTATAAAGCTTTTTGTAATTATATATGTCTTCTTGCCTTTCTATTGCAAATATATGCGTCACTCAACGTGGTCAGTCAGGTACTACGATTATTAAAAAAAACAAATCATAATATAGTGACACACTAATTCGATCGGCCAAATAGCGGCTTCAAATAAAGCCGAGGATTTTCGTTATCTTTTTCAATCCTTTTTTTTTTTTTCACATTCGTGTCCGTATTTCTTCCTCGTGGTAAGCAAGCGCAATTTGTAGTGTACAATGCCAACCTAATGTGTAGCTGAAAGGTCAGCCACGTCCCATTCGGCCTTACTCTGCACTTTCAAATGTTGTCACGGCAACTGGCTAGCTTACTCCTGGTATTCTGCAAGCCAACTTTACCTGGCTAAAGCAAACCCGCTCAAACTTGTCATACAACTTCCCAAGACTACGATTACTCCAGCTACGGAAAAACAATCTCAGTCCTCGATCCGTTTCCGATGGAGTTAGAAGCCGGTCAGCACTAGTCATGACAGTGTGCTAATGTTGAAGTTTCGAATAACCTTCGACCCACTGAGTTGGTGTGTACTGTAACAGAGGACAAAACCCAAAGGCGAAGGAAAGGGTGGTAAGCTGAAAATTCTGTTTCTTTATTTGTCTTGTCTGACCCGATAACCGCCCCGTTCTCCAAGACACACACTAAAGAGAGAGAGAGAGGGAGGAAAAAAACTTCAATATGTGACCTGACGCATTTGGGCTCTTCACAAAACACACTAAACTGTTTACACTCTTCTTTGGATAGGAGTGACACCAAAGCAAATCAGCCTACGTGCTCCCATGCTCTTTTACCCAAACAAGCAACTAAAGCGTTGCCGAGGACAGTCACAGTGTGTTTGCCACACTATTCCTTTTCGTTCACGTGTGAAACACAATTGTCTAGTCACGAATCTTTTTCGCTCGACTATTTGCTTTCCCTTCATTCCTGACTTGATCTGTCTCTCTTGAAGATTCCCACTTCCTTAATATTCGCTTTTATTATTTCTTATTGTTGGTCGCTACTCACAACACCTCTAATGTTTGTGCACTACACGTCTTTTGATATGTTTACTTAAGACAGACTTAAACAACCTAGCACCATTTCTGTTTGTATTATTTTTTTACTTTCCTGTTGTTTATTTTTTTCTTCTCTTCTGTTTTTGCTGCGCTATGAGCATTCTTTTGAATGGATACCTGCGCAATATAAATCAACGTCATCATTATCATATGCACATATAAATACTTGTGTTTACGAGCATGCTGTTTCTTTTCAAGTGTAGTTATTGCATGAAGATGATATACAAGCAGCATTAGAAGGAATCTTAAGTACTGCTTCCAACGATAAAAGCATCTCAAGCAATGAAAGAGAGCTTTGACAGATGATATGATCTATGAAAGGCAGTTATATGTAAATGATGCTCTCAGTGACAGAGGGACAATTAATACCCATAAAAATCTTTCAAGGTCTGTGATTTTTTTGTTGCTATTTTCAAAAAGGAAAAGTATGACTTTCTTTGGTCCATGGAAGCTAGTGATTAGTACCAATATTATTAACTCTAAACCCAAATATATTCTTAGCCTCTACCACTTTAAAAAAATGTTAAGCCTACAGTTAAAGGAATAATTAGAGTTGCATAATTGACAGAGTTACTATCTATATCTAGTCCTTGATCTGTAAACAGAGATGTAAGAAAACAGTTACTCACACACCTCCTCCACAGAATTATTTTTTTTACCTGTTTGCCTATTTATCGTAACATTCACACACATGCATGCACATGTGCTCGTGCGCACACACATGGATTGTTAAGATTTTCTCCATAAATTTTTCGGTCTTCACTTCAAAATGGGGAGGGACGAACCCCAGTAGAACATTTATTTCAAATAGTAGCTGAGCACACATTTTGCACATTTTGTCCAAGACATTCGAGAGGAGGCACTTAACTAGTACTGTTTAATATTATCATTATTCTCATTATCCTTTCATAATGATAATGAACATTGCCACCAGTGCACACATGTTATCTGACTCACTGTTTGTTTATTTTTGCTTTTAAATTATATCCAGTTTATCTATATAATTTGTATCCTTGGTACATAAGGAGAAAAATCCAAAGGCAAATAAAAACATTTTTTCATTTTGCTCATAGCAGTTTATTACAGCATTTTGGCTAAGCATTAGCTGGTTGGTTTGAAGGAGGAAAATATGTATTTCTTCATGATGATTTTTGGGTGGAGAGAAGAAATTATTATTGTCGACAAAAGACTCGACATGGTATAGCAGTTTTAGTGTTTGTTTTCTTGGTACCCTACAAGCTTGCCTGATGTAGCTTCATTTCCATCTGCCTGATAGTTTGTACATTGTTCTTTAGAGAGAAGAAGAAAAAATAACCAAGTCCTCTTTAGAATGAAGCAACCAACATGATGTATGCTAAACAGCTGTGAGATGGAAGAACTTGCCCCAAAGGGCTTACATATCTTCCCAATCATGAACACACTTTACATTCTCTTTCATGTCTCCTGGTGCTTCCTTATTTCTTTGTGTCTCTCACACATATATGTGTGAACATAACATTGGAAAACTTTTTAATTTTTAATACTACTAATTGCAGCTGTAATTATGGCTCTTTCTAGAGGAGTGTGACAGTTTTTCCTTCCTCGTCTCAGTAAGCATGTCCTAGCACAGCCACTGTTGTGACAATTCTCACAGCCCACTGCATTCTTACCATAGTTTTCTTTCACAGGTCACCTTATCAACTTACTGAATATATGACCTAGTTCTGCTAAATAGCAGTCATGCATCACTGAATCCTTTGGAAGAAAAACAAACTTACTGTATATCTTACTGTATGTCTTTTCGTTGAATCATTCCAGGTTAAGTAGAGGTGAATACTCTCAAACATTGTGACTGACCTAGGCATAAGGCACTGATAAGTATTTACAGCTTGAGAATTTTCTTTGTTTGACTTATTTTAGACTGACATGCTAACATGGCATTACTTGCTGGGCCTAATTTCAAAGAATCAAATGGAATAACCGCCCAGTTAATAATAATAATAAATGAGCACCTCGTAAGTCGTAAGGAGCATGCTCTTAGCGCTTTAAACAAGAATGAGACATCAACAACATGAATAGTATACAAGGGATGGAAGAATGAACAACAGTGCTGATGATGAATAGAAGACAAATATAGAAACCGCAAAGAGGAACCTAGTAAAAAGAACAGAAAATATTGTGATTCTGCAGAGGAAGATGAGTAGGGAAGTAGCAATAAGTGGAAAAACAGGGAGGGGGTGAAAAAGGACTAACACTATGTGGACAGTTTTAGTAGTAATGGTCAAGAAAGAGGTGCGTTTTTAGTGCAGATTTGAAGGATTCAATTGTAGGCAGGTTGCAGATATGGAAATGGAGAGAGTTGCATTGTTTTTCTGTGCAGTAACTAAAACTCCTGTGATCACATATGTTCTGGTTACAGGAATAGTTAGGATACGGTCCTCAGATGAAGAGCGTAGTTGGGTGGCTGGGACATAAGGGAAGAGAAGTTTAGAGAAATAATCAGGGCAGGAGCCTGCAAAGAATTTAAAACATAACCGCGACAGTTTGTTCTGAATGCGAGAACAGATGGGTAGCCATTGCAGGAAACGGAGAGGAGTCACATGGTCCCGTTCCCTAGCTCCAAGCACCAGATGTGCGGTGGAATTCAGCACTTACTGGAGTTTGTGAAGAAGATATTCAGGGCAGCTGACAAGCAAGGAGTCGCAGTAATCAAGCCGAGAATGAACAAACACAGACAAGAGTGTTGGTAGCTCGCGTAGAGAAAATGTGACGGATGGCGCTGATCTTATGTAGCTCATTATAGGCAGACTGACAGACAGCTGTAACTTATTTATCAAGGGTCATGTCTGCTGTGACAATCAATCCCAGATTCCTAGCGAATGACGTAAAGGTGATGTTGGTTTTGCCCACCTTGATGTGATTGGGCAGACTGACGAGCGAAGGCTGATTTCTTCACAGGAGCATAGGAGGGTTTCCGTTTTATCATCGCTTAGTTTAAGTTTGTTTGTTATCATCCAGTCCTTGATGTCACTAATACAGGCTTCTATGGTGCTAGAAGTGGAGTGAGACTCAGCCGGTGGAGGGGACCAATGCAGTTGCGTGTCGTCAGCATATGATTGATGAGAAACATGATGAGACTGGATGCATGATGAAAGGGGTTTTGTGTACAAACTGAACAGAACTGGGCTAGGCACTGAGCCTTGGGGGACCCCACAGGAAAGTGGAGCAGGGTTAGATGTTTAACCATCAACGATCACAGTCTGCATCCTATCAATGAGATAGAAGTTGAACCATGCTAGAGCGACTCCAGAAATTCCATAGAGGGTGTGGAGTCTATGAAGGAGCAGAGAGTGGTCGATAGTGTCGAATGCAGCAGACAGGTCCAGTAGAGTTGAGGTAGAAACATCACTGCTCTCAGATAATGTCTGTGGTCACTTTAATTAGATTACTTTCGGTACTGTGAAAAGGTCTATATGCCGACTGAGCTTGGGGGATAATGTGGTGCTCTTGTTAGTAGGCCCAGAACTGTGTCAAAACTACTTTCTCCATGATCGTAGAGAAAAAAAGACAGATTGGAAACTGAGCGGTAGTTGTTTAACACATTGACACCAATCGTGGCCAAACAAAGATGCGAACATACCCGTTGACAAACTGACATTTACAATATTTGTCTTGGCAGGAACTAAAATAACTTAGCACTCATTTCATGTTGCTCTTAAAGTGTTCCACTTATAGAAGGGAGATTATGATAAATTTGAACTGCAAGCACTTACGACACTAAAGCGTGAATAATTTACTGTTATAACAAGATATCACATAATTTAGGAGCTTGTCTTAGATACCACAGAATCACACACACACACACTCTCTCTCTCTCTCTCTATCTATCTCTAAGACCCTTTTCTTGCATGGGTGTAGGGGTGAGGTTTGTGACACACATCACTGTAGCGTCAAGCAGTTTCTTAAAGTCACTTCGTCGGAAGATCCGATAGGCTGTAAGAGAACTATAGTTCTCTGTGCCAGCTGGTCCTCCTGGCTGGTTCGTTCATTAGCGGATCATCTACTTTCTCAAAGTGTATAGAGGCAAGCAATACTATTTTACAATCCGTGTGTGTGTGAGAGAGAGAGAGAAAGAGTGTGTGTGCGTGTGGGCGGGTGCATGTTCCGTCTGTCCGTTCTCTACTTCGCAGTCTCACGCATGCTCACTCTCTTTTATGCATGCATGCACTCATTCCTTATTAATCTCACGAGTAAGCATGTGTTTATTGTTATAACATAGGTTTCGCGCCTGGGCCTCTCAAATCTGCCAGTTCGAGCATCACCAAAAAATCTCTCACGCCAGTCGTCTCGCCAGCGACTGGAGAAGAAAAAAGCGTTAATGAAAGGGCTCTGCGATCCCCCGTCTGTCGCTCACGGGGCGTCATGGCGCTCGCGTCACACCCCAAGAACGTTAAGCTCAACGGCAAGGACTCTTCGTCGTTCCCAGGAATCTTGTCGGACTCGTCCTCGTCCGTGGCGTCAGAAGGTGTGACGGAGTCTGTGACGTACTCGGAGTCTGTGACAGGAGCGACCTCGTCGTCCCTCCCGCCGGCGCCGGACGGGGGCTGGGGCTGGTTCGTGCTGCTGGGCGCCTTCATCATCAATATCGTTGTGGGAGGCACCTCCTTCTCATTCGGCGTCATGTACGTGCACCTGCTGAAGGAGTTCCAGCAGAGCAAGAGCGCCACAGCTTGGGTGGCCTCCATCTTGTACTGCGTGTCCTTGCTGCTGGGCCCCTTGGCCAGCACCCTTACGGTTCGCTTCGGGCTTCGCAAGGTCACGATCGCTGCGGGACTCGTCACCACTGCCGGCTTCCTGGCCAGCGCCCTCGCGCCCTCCCTGTGGGTGCTGTACCTTACCTTCGGTGTAATGGTGGGGGCTGGCTTCGCCGTGTGTGACGTCACGGCCTCGGTGGCGGTGGCCTACTACTTCCGGAAGCGACGCGCGCTGGCTACGGGGTTATCCGAGTGCGGCACAGGCATCGGCACCTTCGCCTTCCCGCCGCTCTGCGAGGCACTGGTGGACATCTACGGCTGGCGCGGCGCCTTTGTCCTCATGGGCGGCATCGCCCTGCACGTAACCGTCTGCGGGGCGCTCTTCCGCCCGCTGGACGCCTTCGACCGCCTAGCTGGCTCCGCGTATCGTCTGGACACTCCGCCACCTGGTCCAGCGCAGAGCAGCGACTCTGCGTCGATAACATGCTGCGAGGACGAGAAAGAGATCACCCGGGCGTGGTCACAGCTGGCTTTGCCCACATTTTTTGACGTTGACGTCAACAGCGACAGCAAGTTGCTCGAAATCTCAGAAGGAGTCCCTCAGTTGCCTAGGCCCGTTGCCAAGCTGAGGACTACTTTGCACGGGTACCTCATCACCAGAAATCTTGCTGGTGCCAACAAGAGAGTCACCGTCGACATGACACGGAGGAAGATGATGTCAAAGAGTTTCTCAGTTGTAAACCATTCAGATCATCGTCCTGATAGCGCCGACCGGACCGAGAAAAGAAAATGGGAACAAATGTGTAGGTCGGAGCACCTTTCTTTGAACGACATGAATGTCATATCTGCGTCTGAAATGGTAGAGAACGGCGTAAACAAGTCTCCTAGACGCATTCTGATCAAATGTCGCCCGCCAGAAGAAAATGCTATTTCAGGTTCAAGCCAGGCTTACGCTTTACTTTTAGACAACTCAGAGAGGGCGGTGAGCATCGTGGAGACAAAGAGTGGAACCGAGGTGACGTCGAAACTAGGCCCCCCAGGAGGCGACAGCGATCTGGGTGTGTCTCTCAGTTCCAGACGATTGTCGACGTCTCTGCTGCTGGATCCTGATATCATTTTTCGCTATTCCACGTCACGACCCATGACGGCCAGCTGTCCCGAGCTGCACCATCGCAACGCTGACAACGTTTCCGACCGGACATCATCTCAGAATTACTTTGTGTGTCTCTCCAAGGCGAAAGACTTGCTCAAGGCTGCTTTCGACAAGGAGATCCTCAGACATTCGCCGTTTCTACTGTTCACCGCTTCTAACTTCCTGATGTACTTCTGGGGCGATGTCCCCTACCTGTTCGCGAACGACTTTGCCCTGGAGCGAGGTGTGCCCGACACCCAAGCCAGTTTTCTCATCTCCATCATCGGAATCGTCAATACAGTGGGGCAGGTAAGCGTTCTGTAACCGACTTCGAAGAGCACAGCTGACTTTGCTCTGCAGTTCGATAGGCTCTATGTCTCAGTAGAATGATTAGTTTTTCGCTCCTTTCTTTGAACATGGGAAAGACAAATCGTTCCACTTATTGGGTACTAGAAAGGTAAACAATTTTTCTGATGATTTCTAATGAGCAGGGGTTATTCTCTTTTACCACCCCTTACACTGGCTTACAGTGAAGATCGTAAGGTTCTAGGTAAAGATCTAGTTGGTAGGGGCTGGGTTGGGAGCGGCGCATACACGGCTCTAGATGTAGCACCTGTTTACGAGGCTGGCCATCAAGTATCTCCTACTCCACCCGCTCCTTCAACACAACTTTCCTCCTTAGTTTGAAAGCACCACCAGGTAGATACACTTTCCTATCCAATCAACCAAGCAAGCTAGCAAGCTTGTAAAGAGACAGGTTCCGTTTAAATTCAGGTATACCCAGCATAGGATAAATAATTTCTTGTCTCCCCTTTCCACAAAACGACCCCGTTATAAATTTGTAAAATAAGCAAAATATAGGATGTTGTGCAAGATTATTTCGATGTTTGTGCAGGTTATTTATGGGCTGATCGGCGACAGCAGCTGCAACCTCACAGTTGTCTTCGGAATTTCGGTCGTGGCGTCGGGCGTGGTGGTGGTGGTGCTGCCTTTCGCCGAGTCCTACTGGTTCATGGCTGTGCTGTGTGGTCTCTACGGTTTCTTCGATGCTGCTTGCTATGCCCTCATAACCGCCATTCTGGTCAGTTACGTCGGACTGGACAAGCTGCCCCACGCCTATGGCCTTGTCATGATGGGAAAGGGTCTTGCTAACCTCGGGGGCCCTCCTGTGGCGGGCAAGTTATCATTTTTTCATCTTTCGATTTTTTAAATATTTGTTTTTGTGTTGAAACATCCCTTTCGAAAGCCTTAGTTATTTCACTGGGTGGCTTAAGGATATGTTTGTAGAGCAAAGGTTAATACAACATCTGTCACAGACAAATGCCTCAGAATTCCATAAGTTAGTGTTAATTTTACACGATGTAAAAGCATGTTTAATGGACAACTCGTTGAGTAGGCTGCTGGGTGGCCTTGTTGGTCAGTTGTGTGATCTCAGTGCGTTGTTGTTGGCTGCTGTACAGGATGGCTGACCGATGAGACCAGCTACACCGTGGCCTTCTCTGTGGGCGGAAGCATCATTATCCTGTCGGGCCTCATCCTTTTTCCCTCCTACGTCGTCGAGCTGTGCCGACGTCGTCGTTCTGGGCGTCGCGACCGCGAGGGTGACGCCGGCGTGGTCACGTGGCAGGACGCTGGGTGTGGAAAGCCCTTGGTTAAGGAAATAATGGTGGGGGTGCCGACTGCAGTGTGATGAAAAGAATGAGATTTGATGAGCGACTACCTGAGCAACAAACCAAACAAAACACAACCCCCCCAAAAAAAAGTTGAATAACGTGGAATAATTCTTGCAGAGACTGCTTGTCCCCGGTCATTTGGACCTAAAACCATATCGACCACTCGGCTTTTATCGAATCGACCCCTCTGTGACGATCTCGGTCCACGTAAGACGACATCGTCCCAACATCGAAAGTTGAATCGACCCTGGCCCAAAAGACGAATATCACTTTTCACACAAGTAGTTGTTAACGTCAAATAACTAAGCCATGCGTTCGTTGCTCCAACAAGTTCAGCCACCATTTTACTGTACAAAAATGGTTGTTTGGTAATACATATTCAGAGAACAAATCACACAATGGCGCATATGTGCGATTTTCTCTTTATTCATTTTTAAGGCCTTTGTCATAATTTATTCTTTCCTTTGGAGGTTTTTATTAAATGTATATGCAGATGTTCGGTTAATATCTAACAGGTGTCGCTGATCGGACGTTCATTTAGCCTGGGCCTAAGTTGATTAGACTTTCGGTGGTGGGACGATATGGTCATGTCAGGGTTGATTCGACTTAAGTGGGAGGTGAATATGGTTGAAACGATATGGTATTTGTTCGAAATGACTGGATGGAGTTTGGCAAGTCTTAATAAGGAGGTTTCACTATAGTATTTATTACATAGAGACCTTCGTTTACTTGGCTACGCGCACAATCGCAGCAAATAGCAGTTAATCCTCTCAATACACCAGTATCCAGTTTTGTGGTGGCCATATTTTGCAGGCGCATGGAATCAGTAATTATTCAGAAACCACAAGCTGAATATTTAGTGAGGAAGTTGAAACACGTGGAAGCAAACAGACTACCGACTTCACGAATGAAAAGAAGGTCAAACTAAGCCTTTGATTACATAGCAAAAACAACTTACTTGCAAGAAAAGCTTTTGTGATATGTGCCGTTGATAATGGTCTAAAATCTTGTAATCTGCTTCACAAAAAGGGGGTCGAAACGTGAGCCAAAAGTAGGATTTCGCTAAAGAGCCAGTCACAGCTCCCTAAAATATTTTCAACAACACATACGACACTGGATACAGGTCTATTGCTTATTTATATTTAACTTAAAAATGTTCCTACAATCTGGAAAACAGTTCATAGTCAATGCTTATATGATAATCTGAGAATGTCAGCTGTTTTAGAACATTGATCTCAGCGGTAAAAGATTTTTCTGGAATTTTATTTTTTATTCCAGTCAAGTTTTACATAGTTACGATGGCTGCATCATGCATTTATATCAGAATTGAAATAATCCCAAACACATTTTACGTCTCACCTGTAGCCTATGATCTTTTGTACCTATGCACCGTGCATACAATTGCCCGTTTTCTGTACAGTGTACATATACATGAAGTCTTTACACAAGATCGATTGTGCCTGGCGTTTGACATTTCACATCATTGTTTGTCTACTGTGATACGAATATTGACGATAAAGCTTTTTTTAAAAACTTTTTACATAATTTTATCTGAAGTAGAACTTTTGTCGAATTCTGTGAAAAATCTAGTCTTCGCCTCCAAATAATCATTAGCCCCATGTGCACTTACCCTTTAATTGTCGTTAGTTTCGAGTTCATTGCAAACCTGGTTGCACACAATGGTTACGGCTGTCTGCATTCAAAGCCTGTTATTTTCAACATAGAAAATAGTTTATTTATTTTTGTTTATATTTGTACGTCGTTTCATAACATCAAGTCATCACTGTTTTTGCTGTCCTTTTAGAGTTCAAAGTTTTTAAAATTTCATTTCTTTCTAGTGAAGTACAGAATGACTCTTTAATGACCAGATCTGTTCTCTGAACCACTATGGATACCTGAAAGCGGTAAGGGCTATTTTATCTCAGACATCGAAGTAAGCATCTGAACATAAAACGAACCAAAGAAATCCCATGTCCTCTTCCAAAGAAAATGCCAACGATTTAACCCCCCACCCCCATAATTTCCAGTAACATTGTTATTGAATGTATTTTACTCGGTGTGTGCCTTGGAGTACATGAGAATTTTAGCAACTGTTGTATTTTTAGTTTGTAAATGTTTGCAAATATTGTTCCATTCCTTATATACTTTCCACAGGTGTGAAGTTAGGTTTGGGATTGTTTGTTGCCACAGTATTGTGGTCAGTTGTTTGGGACTGTTTGATGTACAACAATTTACACAACTTATTTCAGAGAGAGAGAGAGAGCAAACAGTTTTTACGCTGTTACACTGACTCATAATTTATGAAAAATGTTCTTCCAACGCGGGATGTATCTTCAGAGATATGTGTTACCTGGAACTGGTTCACAAAAATATGAAATTTACTACCTTAATTAGGGGTAACTATTTTTTGTAACTGAATTTACGTGCAGTGTTTAAAACATTGTTATCGGTAGTCCGTACAAGTCTCGCATGCCAAGAGTTATATCTGGAACTGTTGATACTGAAGCTGATTCTGTGTTGTCGGTGAAATGAAAGATGCTACTTATCTTTTGTGCACTGAAAAGCCTTCTTTCCTCGACATTTATTGCTAAATGAGGGACTATATTCGGTAAACTTTCATATGACAATCATATACAAACCGCTATTTTGGGGGAATGGGTAGAAGGGTGGCACCAATACAATATTGTGAAAGTGTGACGTTTCCGCAGAATGTCTCCAAAGCTCTTAGGAAGTTTTCACGATTTAGTCGTCTTCAAAGTACGCGAATGTAAAAATAACGTGTTTTATAGTTTGTATAAATAAAGTAAAAATTAACAAAAATGTTAACTGAAAAAACTCCGACATGCAGAAATACTATGCTTGAGCTTGAGCCACTATTTACTACTACTTGTCTTTTAGCTGCCTGCGAGGGTTGGTATCTACACGTGTGTTATAACCGCTAGCGATTTCTACTGATATATATTTATTGAGATCACGCTGATAGTAAATGCCCTGTAGGAAGAAGAAGTGCTTGCTTGTGATTGAAGGTCTGTCTTTGTCATCTCACTGACGAGTCAATTGTTTTACTGTTAACGTTGTACCTGTTGTTAAAGAGTCACAGTATTGCACGGGAAACAGTTCAACTGATCCAAACCGGGCTCGAAAGGCTACATCCTCAGAACAAACGCTGGAACATGGTATGAGTGACAGTGTTGAAAAGATCAAATGGAGTGCGGTAGTAAGCAAAATGTTGCCATTTTTACTTATAAGAAAACTTTGTATTTTCACTTTGCACGGATTTCTAAATTATTCACGATCTTTCTCGAATGCATCCCTTGTGTAAATTGCGAGTCACTTGTAGAACGTATTGGTGAGCATGTAGACCAATGCGTGTTTTTGCAAGATAGAAAGAGGTGGGAGTGGTTTGAGGGAAGAGGTGGACTTGGTACTTGATAGCAATAGTGGTTTCAGTCTTCGCAAGAAGCGGCATTCCAAAGGTTCGGGTTGTGTCCAGTCCAGTGGCCAACTGCTTTATGTAGCCTGTACTGGCAAGTGGGAGTGTTTATATATTTATGAGAGAGAAAATATACGTATGTAGTTAATCCCTTACTTACTACCGTTCGAGTTACAAACTTTGGTACATGCGAACAAAATTGTTTTCAAGCTCAGAAGTAGTTCGTACGGATTGTCTTCAAGTTAGCGCCTAAGGATAATTCGCATGTCCTGCGAGTGGCGGCAGCAGGAGGGAGCGTGGGTACTATTGTTTATATCTGTACATCCAATAGTAGATCGGGTTGTACATGTACCGTACCGTAATCACAACACACGTCCGTCCCAGTACCGACTTACGAACAAACGTACATAGGAATAGCCTTCTGGAACGGAACCTGTTCGCAAGGTGGGGACATACTGTATATTAATATGTAGGTTAGCGATGTGGGTGGTTATAACTTGTGTTTTCATAACTTAAAAAAATCAAATGATCGGCAGAGAGCTACCTTGAACAAAGGCTGTAACTTTAAAACTATTAAGTATTAAGTAAAGTCACCTGGATGTAGTGATCTGATTGCATTTTAATTATTTTGTATAGTTTGAACTTAAGTATATTTTGTCTTCTTCAATAAACACATACCCACTATATACTCAGGAATCAAAGCGATATTGTTTTGTGCGTGCATATGCGTGTGTGTTTGTGTGCGTGCGTGTGAAACAAAGATATTCATTGTACTACATTTCAGGTTACCCAGTCTTGTGCCAAGAAAACCACCTACCAGATTTACCAGGGTAGGTAAAGGAAGGCAAGGGCTGGGTTACGCCTTCATTCCGTGCCCGTGACAGTTCTCTGTCCCTATACCCGTTACTCTTTTTTTTTTTTTAAGGCCTGTTTAGCTTTTGTTCCGAGTACTCTGTTGAAAGAGAAATTGGATTTGTTCCGAGTACTCTGTTGAAAGAGAAATTGGGAAACTTTTTACAACCGGCTCTTTGCTAGTTATGACCAATATCTCAGTCATGACCGCAAAGTACATGACTACGAAAATCTTGTTCAACATTTAATCTTTGTTCATTAAGTGCGAGGTCGTTATTTGAGGGGGAGGGGGGCAGAGCGACACTTACTTCATTTTCTACCATATATCTGAAACATAAATTCCGTCACAGTCCGATTGACACAGTCAAAAATAAAAATGATAAAAGTTTCCCGCTTGCAGTTTTCAGAGAGTGTGGCTACAAACAACAAAAACAACTCAGCGCGCGCCATCCTCCACCTTTATTGACTTCGTGTCATAGGTCACTCCATTTCGAAATCGATCCTTTAGGAAAGAAACACGTAAGCGTTTCTGGGAGTTCCCTCTATGGAAATGATCAAACCGAAAGTTAGCTGCGATAGAAGCAAGCAGGTCACAGGGCCTGGCAGTCACGAACAATGGACGAGCACTGGCGCGTGTGTGAGTGGACCTCTGAGGAGATGAAAATGATTCTATCGTCATTCAAGGAAAACTGTCCTCCTGAACACCTTAACACACAGGTAAGGCAATTTGGTAGTCATCATTTGACAATGATACGAAAAAAATCTTTCACTAGTGAAGATACACAGCTGTCTTTTGTTTGAAGCTATGTGGAATGCAAATTTCGTTAAGCGCTTCTGACGTGCATTCTTTAGCCAGGAAAAACATGGAAGACGTGGACAGTTCTTGGTCACGCGGTGGACTTTCGGTTCTTTACATTGTATAATATTTTTAAGACACGGTCATTGTTGAAAACCTACCGACAGCATTGGAGACTTCTTATTGAAACATTTATTGACAATATGGAAATTTTTCAGTTAACGCCAAAACTTAAATTTGTGTTTTTCTTTCTTTATCAAAGACATATTTGTTCAAGAAATACTATCACTCGTTTTTTTTTATTTGCTGCAACGGGGGCTTTTCTTGATTATGTTTGATTTGCTACACCCTTCGTGCGTGCAAAGCGAGTGAATGTATTTTAGCAGCAATTGACTCATATACATATTTGTCGTGTGTGTGTGTGTGTGTGTGTGTGTGTGTGTGTGTGTTGCAGATTTTCTCTTTGTTACTTCTTTTTCTAATTTATCTTCTCTGTAAAGCACAGTGAGCATAGTTTTGGCTGGGGTACGGCGCTCTACATCTCTTCTTGTTGTTGTTATTATTATTATAAAAATAGATATTACTTTTACTGTATTATGAAATGCTCGTTGGCAAACGAATATTGGTAATTCATCAAAAAATGCAGGAGATGGAATTACAGTTGTACTTCTGTATCCGCGGGTGATGTGTCAATACCAAGCACTCTAACTGTGACAACTTGACAGTTAATTTGATTGGCTGCTAGAAGCAGATGGAGGAAAGTTCTGTTGGAAAGGCGCGAGTACTGGAACAAAGGTGAATGAGTCAAATATTAGGCGCCTTTGGGCTGCTGGATTTTCCCCATGTTACAGAACATTCTCACTTGACGCGAATTTTATTAAATGTTCCTTCTTTTAATCCTGCTGCGGTAAATCCCGGATAATTAATAATGGGTACGGGGTGTGGTTTTTGCTAGACCTTCGGGTTTTGTTTTGGTGGGGAGGTGTAAATATGGGACAATTTGTGAGAGAGGGATACTTAGAGTGTAAGTTCAACATTTCTTTTCAAAAGAATGCTTTTATTTCTTTAAACGGCGTGGATTTGGGGGCACTAAAATATAACACCATGCTCATAACATATCTTGCTCTCTCCAAAAACGCATTATTTTCAGTGTGACCTCACGCCTATAAACAGGTGGAGTATCTCTCTATAAACTATCTGTAATTCCCAGTAGTGTGACATCAGCTATTGATGAAGTAGTTTTAAGAAACGGGTTTCCTTTTCGTTTCACTGCGATGCTGACGCTTTGTGAGTGTGTTCTTGAAAATCGATGATGATGTTCCAGGAACCCGAGAGATCAAAAGCTGGAAGTATGTGGATGTCGGTGTGTAGTGAAACCTGCTTGTGATTGGAATTTTACTGCCTGGAAATACTCTTTCGAAATTTATACACCATACGGTTCCAGACAGGGCAAGGGATGGGAAAATAAGATCAAGTTGGAGAACCCTCTCCTCGATTTCCCCTTTTCATCTCAGTTCCATAAGTGAATAAATAAAACTCGAACTGTTATGTATACACACACACACACACGCACTTGAAACCCTATAGCTAAGATGTTGTGTCAAGCCGTCCTTCACAAATAAAACTGACACGCAATGTCAAGAACAATGGAGTATTATATTAGTAAAGCTGAAATATATATTATGTGTGTGTGTGTGTGTGTGTGTGTGTGTGTGTGTGTGTGTGTGTGTGTGTGTGTGTGAATCAAACGATGATAGCTCAGTCATCAATGCAAGAGATATAGACGACATTGTGTTTAAAGTATACTATTCTGCAGCATTACACACACATTCTCTCTCTAACACCTAAGCGGACGTGTGTGTGTGTGTGTGTTGTAGTGTAAGGACCAACCATAGTTCACCAGTAAGTACCAGTATCACGCGCGGAAGCTGAAACTCGCCGAAACAAGTTCATCACGAACCCTATCAAACATAAACAGTTGCCCTCGTATATATATATATACACAGGTCCAAAATCTTTTAGTGGAAGAAGTGATCGACACGTTGACTTGTCGCAGGCACAGAGGAGTGGAAAACAGAGGTATACGGCGCAACAAAAGGCACAAAGAAACCACAATCGGCGTAGACGCAGGGACGAAACAAAAATGACAAAGACCACTCCCACAGACTTCTATGATCTTTAAATCTGTGACCACTCTCCCCCCACCCCCACCCAATGTAGGCAAAGGGACATCTCTCAAGCGACAAGAGCAGAAACATTGAGGAGCGAGGCGCAAGCAAAGAAACTAAACAGAGATCCGTAGAGAGTTCAAACTAATGTTTTCCAGAGCAATAGCAACGTGGTGGGATTACATGTGGAAAGAATGAAGGCCATTTTGAAAATGAAGCAGATTTATTGTATAATTCATTTTTTAATTTGCAAGTTTGCATGTGGAGGAGCTGTAAAATATGGGTGTGTGTGCGTGTGTTTTTGCACATAACTAAAAAAGTCTACTCGCAGTCGGAGATACATAAAAACTTTCCTTTCTTTCTTTCGACACGTATGAAAAATAGTCCTCTTGAATCTAGTTCCTACGACACTGTTCAATGTCGAACATTTTCCTTTATATTACCGTTATGCAGAACCAGGAGAAACGCTTCTTGCGTATTACAAACATTTCATTTGATGTAATCTTTCAAAATGTCTGGCCATTAAGAACGATCATCTGCAATGTTTGAAGAGAGGCTTTGGCGTAGGAAGATGCTCCGCTTTTTTTTTTAGGGAAGGTGGGGCTTAAGGGACTAAATATTGACAGTGAACGACGCTCACACCCGCACATTACGAACAGAAAAGGAGGGGATGCGTGAGTGCAACCATGCAGACACACACACGGGTACACGGTTGTAGCATCACAACATATGCTGCTTTCAGTGTTAAAAACGACAAAGTAGCACTTAACAAGAAATACAGACTCATTGAAATATGACCGGTTATCGCAGTCACAAGAAATTATGTAATGTTTAGGATAAGATAAACGTTATAATCATGTTAATCACATTAAAGTTTGCAAGTCAGGGTGCTAAAAAAAATACCCTTGCGTCTTCTTTGATTAATGCCTTTGTTTTGTAGCAACTTAGTGTTTCTTTTACCTTTCTTTGGGAACAACTTTTTCTTATTCTGTTACCCTGTAAAGAATTGTCATTTGTCATTTCTCTCTCTCTCTCTCGGCTCCTTTACCTTTTTTGTACTTTGTGAAGAATCATATATAAAGCATAGGGCCAGAGGGGTTGGGGCAATAGGATATTCTTGACCCCTCTGTGTCTTTTTTTTGTTTTTGTTTTTTTTTGTTGAGAGGGTGGCTTTCCCCCTTTGGTTCCTACCCCCCTGAGAAGTTGTGCAGACACAGTACCAATGCCTGTAAAAGCCCAAAATATCAACAACAACAAAACTTTTCAAGCTAAGTATATATACAAAACGATATATCATCCCCAGAATGGCAAGACATTGGGTTTGCTGGAAGTGCATCGCCATCAGGCCAGCTACATGAATTACGTCGTGCGGTTGCGCCTCCAGACGGCGCCACCGCGGGGTTTCATCGTCAAAATGGCGACTCCCTTGATGCAGGTATGCAACTCTAGGCCCCGCTAGGCATGTAGTTTTCAGGTGGATGATCAGGCCCGTCAGCAAAGTACGTATGTGGTTACCAGGCCAGTGAGTTTAAGCAGATAACTATATCTATTCTCTCTGGTTTAAGCTTTCTACTTTTCTACAGCTCTCTACTTTTATGGGTAGATGAAACGCGCATTGTCATTTGTCAACGCTGTTTTTAGCTCTATTAAGAACTACCATCAAAAATATTAAATGCTAATATTTAGTACTCAGATACCAGTATTTAGTATATGTGCTACCATGTAATTAACTCTTTTTCCGCGAAATTTAGGGGGTCATTTTATGAAATGCCATGAGCTACAGCGAATTTGCAGAATATACATCTAATTTCAAAGTTAGAAACGCGTATTTAATGTAGTACATAAACTAAAATTAAAATTGCAAAGGAAATATATAAAAAACCAATTTAAGTCGAAAGAAAATATGTATATAATATTAATTAGAAGTCGACCACCAAGCAGCTATAAGTTTTTCATGCTTGTTTTTCGAGTGTTCAAACAAGCTTTTGTGTACATTGATGTTTTTCCCGGTGCTCAAAGAACTATATGCTTTTCTCACCAAGTGATCAGACAACATTTCGTTCACACGATGGTTTTGCGCAGTGTTCGCTCAACCCTTTGCCAGCGGCTGTGGAAAGAGGTGAGACCGAGTACCAGGCCTACCAATTTTTCGACAGTATCGTCCCCGGTTGTGTTCCCTCCCCTGTATTCTACGACCGACAAACACGCTGCTGTGAGTACATTGCTTTTACTGCATCATTGCCTGTTGTTGCTGTTGGAAATGTCAAAAATTTGTCCTGCCATAAATGTTAATTTCTCCGAGAAGAAAGATATCAGTACACTTACTTCAATATAGTGTAAGATAATTCATCTGTTGTTTCTGTGAAAAACAGTCGTTTAGATGATGATGATGATGATGATGATGATGATGATGATGATGATGATGTCCAGTGTGCACTCGCGAGCTGATTGACCACCGACCCCTGGTGAACGTGGTGTTACAAGGCGGCTTCAGCCACCTAGGTGCCCGGTCCCTAGGCGCATGCCTGGCTGATATCCACTCAGCCACTCACGTCCTCAGGATCGGAGATGAAGGGCTGCCGGATCTTGAACAGCAGTTTCCGTCAGTAGCAGGAGTCATTTTGCATCTTTTGATAATAAGAACAAACGCTTTTTTCACTTTTCTGACACATCTTACATATTAATATCTGACGCATATTGCGCATTAAAGACCAACCTGAATGGTTTTCGAAGTTTTCATATATCGGTAGATACATGCGATATAAACCTAACCTGTAAATTGTAGCCTCCAAAACCCATCCGTTAATTAATTATCCGCTACGATTCTCGTGGTTTTGAAAAACTGCTACTTTAGCACGAGAAAAGCAGACTTTAACGTCCAAATAATCCCAACTGTTGCTCACTCTCTCTCTCTGTTTGGTGTTGACGGCTGCCAATGTTGTAATGGTGCACTAGTGTGACGTAGTACACTGTTAGCGACGCTCGTTGATCGCAGGTGCGAATCGCGTACTTTGCTAGCGGATAATTAATTAATGGATGGGTTTTGGAGGCTTCAATTTACAGGTTAGGTTTATATCGACTATATCTACCGATATCTGCAAAAAACGCAAACCATTCAAGTTGGTCCTTAATACCTGACACATATTACATATCAATGGCTGACGCATATTACATATTAATAGCTGACATATAATGTTTTTCTTTCCCTGACGCAGGTTATGTTATTTACTTCTGATGCAGTCTACATGTTTGTGCATATCGCGGTGATCTGTCACCCTTGCAAAGCTGTCATCCACCCCTATCCCCTCTCTTGCAGGACGTTCCAGTCTATGATAGACATTATTCGCCTATTCCACTACGAGAGACCGTTCGATCCCAGTGACCCAGGGAAAGCGTGTGACACCGCTGTGACTTCACTGCTGACCTGCGTTTACAACGATAGCACAGTCTTGGAGGCGGTCCAACAAGTGAAAAGATCGTTCCTCGAGGATAAAGAGTGTCTCATTCACGGCGACCTTCACATCGGCTCGCTCGTTGCTCAGGGTGATGACTTCAAGGTCGGTCTAATGAAGCTGCGATAGCAACTTGTACATGCTGTATAATTCCCACATTTGCTTTTTAAAGTCGTAGAACCCATTCTTACTCGTTGACAACTTCTTTGTCAGTGACAGTGCAGAGTTAAAATAGATGTCACTCATGGCTGGTTGTATAGTTACAGCAGTGACCGTGCTCGAAGAAAGAAAAAAGTAAGGAAAGAAGGTGTGAATGAACACAAATTGGAAAAGGAAGAAAATGCAACTTATAGCTGGTCTCAAGGGTGCGACAAAATCCAATGAAACAGGATCCCAGGTGATCAGACCCTTCACAGCAACATTTTTATTTGAGTTTAGTCGATTGCAGATGGAGCTTACTCGTCTAATATGAGAGATTTTTGTTTGGAGGGGAATGGGGAAGGGAGTATTTTTGATCCATTATTCCTGGCGGTCGGTCGGATTGTAACTATTCCTAGACATCCTGTTTCATGCGATTTGGTCGGGTCGCGTTAGGTCAGACATTAGCGCTAAGTTAATGAAGCATGTTGTTTTCCTCGCAATCGGCATGGTGTGGCGCTAACTGCATGGTTAATATGAAGCAGTCTGCTAACCTAAGGATATTGTTTTATGTTTTAGGCGAATGCTTCGCATTAACTATGCAACCACTTCCCTTGTTCCTGGGTCCTGGTCTACTGCGCACGTCACTCACTCACTCACTCACTCACTCACTCACTCACTCACTCACTCACTCACTCACTCACTCACTCACTCTTCTGTTACAAGCTAGTGGACGCGGAGTTTGCACGTGTCGGCCCGTGCGCGTATGACGCTGGTTTGCTGCTTGCCACCCTGCTACTCGCCTTCTATCGTCTCCTCCATGACCAGGACCGTCGGGTATGTGATCTGCTAACACCTGCCTTGACACTGACTTATAGCGCGCACGGCGCACATATCAAGAACATTTAAACGAGATCGAGGTCTCTTAGAGAGGTGTGCATGAAACGACATCATCATCATCATCATCATCATCATCATCATCATCATCATCATCATTGTTACAGAGAAAGTAAGAAAATCCTATGTGCGAGCGTGCTTCTTATTCTTCCTCCTCTTCCTTTCCTTCTATCTTATTCTTTATTTCTCTTTCTTCCTTTCATCTTCTTGTTTTCTTTCTTTTTTACTTTTTTCTTTCCTCTTCTTCTTTCCTTTCTTTCTCCCGTCTTTTCTTCTTTCTTATTCTTTTTTTATTCATTCATCTTTTTTATTTTCTTTTTTCTTTCATCCTTCTTTTTTCCTTCCTTCGTTTCATCTTTCTTCGTCATTTACGAGAGCGGGAAAGAAAGAATAAAGGGAGCGTGCTTTACAATCATCGTCGTCGTCGACTTTGTTGTTGCTGCTCTGTCGGTGGACAAAATCTCGAGATGCCTCACTGAAAACCACAGCGGAATGCGATCTGAACTAAATAATACGCGACGCTAGCGGTTTATAATTGTTTAAGGTATTAAAAGTCGGGCCGTAACGCGGACCTTTGAACCAGCCACAGGAACCGCCTTTAACTGTCGGCTGCGGTTTACACCATGTAGTTGTACTATGTGGGACATTAGATGTTAAAAGTGCTGAAGCGGTGTACCACTTAGGGGCAGTAGATCTTACAAGTGTTGAACTGGTGTACAGTTTAGGGGCATTAGACGTTACAAGTGTTCAAGTACTGTATTGTGTACTATGGATGATGCGAGCGTTTCTTATCTCGTGAGGCTCACTGTTTCAGGAGATGTTCGCTAGTTCCGCTGAGCAGACAGGGAACTGCGAGCTTCTGGGATCAGGACAACAAAAGTCGCTAAGCTCACAGGCCTTTTCCAGTGAACACCTCGCACATCGCGTTCTTAAAATGTGTGAGGCAGTGTGTAAGTTTGACATCACACAGAGAGAACAAAAAAGCTTTAAGACACAGTGAAAGTGGCGTAGGAAGATGCTCGGCTGAGTGGGGAGGAGGAAAAACTCTATGCTGTCAGTGAACAACAAAGCAACACACCATTTTTGAAGGGGACGGCTGCCCCTCTTGCACCCCTTGATTCCTACACTACCGAAAATGTGAAGGATGGTGCTTTGCAGCAGGGTTTGTGTGTGTGTGTGTGTGTGTGTGTGTGTGTGTGTGTGTGTGTGTGTGTGTGTGTGTGAGAGAGAGAGAGAGAGAGATTGAGAGAAGGAAGCAGAGATAGTTTATAAACATCTACCGCTATTACCAATTAGAAGTAATAACAAAACGTTTGTAGAACATATGTGAAGCAATGACACTCAATATACAGGTTCTGTGAGTGCATAGACAGTTACCAGTTAACTATTTATACCATGCGTAACTACATGTGTGTACGTGCGTGTGTGCATGTGTCTACGTGCTTTAACAGGTACCACGATAGAGGATGCGTGTGTTTATGTGTGTGTGTGCGCGCGCGCACGCGAATGAAACAAAACTGAAGAAGCATGACTGAATGGATGGATTGTACAAAACACATTAAAATAAAAATGAAAAATGTATAGATATCCTGTTATCTTTAACCCTTTCTGTCTTTGTCGTCAGTGGAAGAATATATATCGAGAATGACCAAAAACCTCAAGCAGGACAGACGTTTTTCAGAGAAACTCCTGCAGGACATTTTGGCGTTTATAGGAAGCGAGATTCTTGGAAAGTCAGTATGCTTCACATAAATTTGCTTCCACTTCATTACAAAAAGTACTTCTTTGCTGGTCTATTCGTTCTTTTTTTCGTCTGATATTTTTAGGAGAGTAGGGGGAATAGCACGGTATGGAGAGTTGTGGTAAAGCGTACATTAGGCTTTAGGTGTTTGTTAATTTTTTTTAAGTAATTTGTTTTACTCCTGCTTCTGTTCACTTGATAATGCAATAGAAGGTTATCACTCCTCTAATGCGCGTCACATAATGTACTGTTTGAGGTCTTCCCCGTTCCCCTCACACAATCCCAATGCGTTTATTTAAAGCGTCTGAATGTATGTGCGTTAGATGTCTGCACGTGTGTATAAATATGCAGTGTATATTTTCTTACATGAATGTGTGGATGCACATGCTTACAAGTGTGAGTGGGTGGCTGGGTGGGTGTGTGTAAGCGCGCGTGCAATCGCTAGAAGACATGGGTACGGTAGGTGAGTTTTTGTGGAGACAAACCAGTGCATGGACAGATGTGTGGATTAATGGGTGGGTAGACTGGATGAATGGATAAGTACAGGTGTTTTTCTCGTCTATCACTGGAGGTACTACAATGAATACTTCTTCATTCCTCTACCAATTTGCAAATGTGGTTGTAAGTTGAAAACCATGGTTTCATCGTAAGTTGCTAGAGATCACCCCTCGAAAAAAAAGTTAATTAAAAAAACTCTGATACAGCATCATCGGACCTCCCCACTTTGCTTTCATGAACGGCCAAGCACAAGCACAGGTGGCGGCTGTGACGTCTGCGATGACACTCCTGAAACGTCGACATCACCTCACGTCTGCGACCGCCGTCGTCGAGTTGCTACGTCAAGCCTCTGATGCCCGGACACTGGGCAGTTGGTGAATACAGGGATCGTGATCAGTGACGAGAACAAGTGTTTGTAATTTATAAATAAAGATCGACATATCTTTGTGTAGTGCGGACGAATGGATAATAGAGATGAATTTACAGGCAGCTATTTGAGGAAGGGAACAAAAAAAGAGAGAAAGAAATAAATATTGTTTCCCAAGTACGTCTGTGTTCATTCCTGTTATTCACTTTTAGATTTAGTTTTCTTGCGGAGGGAGAGGAGATGGGCACCGCCCTCATGTGGTGTCATGTGCGCACGTTCCACGTACCAATGGATGTTTCTTCTCTCAACTTTACAATCGCTTTGGTTCCAGAATTATATTTTTCGCTATCCCTATCCTGAAATACACCAGGAATTAACCCGTCAACGTGTAAACACGACGGCCGTGTGTTTACACTCACCGCGCGCTGCCACGAGACATGTTGCGTAGTAACATAATGAACGATAACTCTCAGTGACCAGTGACCGGGATTGAGTGTAACCTCTGTGTTACCTGTGTACTCTCAGGTGCTAGCTAGACAAACGGGGCAGGCCACTGCGCCACTGGGGGATCGAACCGCGCACAACTTCCGGTTCGAACGCCGATGCTCATATCACTAGTCCATCTGTGTGTGTGTGTGTGTCATTGTGTGTGTGTGTGGCATTTTTAGGGCCCGACAGCTTTTTTTGCACAGTGCATCTTTCTCACGGCTTTATGGAGTTCCTCTCCTCCACCTCGCACTGTGTTTGTCCTGTGAACTAGCGTTATCAATGACGTAAATACCTAAAGTGGGGGCAACCATTGGAGAAGTGGGCAACCGTCGTCGTATTCTGTAGCAAGCGAGGTGGTGGCAATAAAGTTCGAGGGTCGCACCACCGGCAAGGTATGAACACGCAGCTCGAAACATGGCTTCTGAGCAAGAATGGCAACTAACAGAGGATTGGATCCAGAAAGCACTGCAGGACTGTTTAAATTCAGATGGTGCAAATGAAGAACTAAAGGTTGTATTTACAGTGACAACTGTCTGATCAGGATAGTTAAGAGTTGGACAACTCATTCTTACTTATGTGTTAGATTAGCAGATACTAACCACATCGGGTAGACAAACCTATCTCTTTCATTCTCTATTGGCAGCCAATTTCAGATTTTGTCTGCATCTGCAGCCCTATGAAATGACATGAAAATGTGTTCTCAGTTGTTAAGGTTTAATTTGCAATACAATTTTGACAACTTGATTTTTTCGAAGGACAATAATAAAGCAGATCACACAGTTATAATTTAACAATTTGGACATGACTTTATCTTGACTTTATCTTTATCAGTTCACAGATCATGTTTTTCAACTTCCAGACAACATTTAAATATCCTTTTCAGACTATCCTATTGCTGTTTATGACTGGTGATGAAATTTCTTAATGTGTACCACAATTGAACAAGTATTCCATTACTCCTCAGCAGTGCATTCACTAGTTACCTTTTTTTTTTATCAGTTTGCTCAGGTGAAAGATGGGGTGTGCATAGAAGATATTGGCGATGGTAACCTGAACAATGTTGTGCGTGTTTCATCAAAATCTGATCCAGCAAAGAGCATAATTCTGAAACATGCCATGCCATTTATCAAGGTACTTAAATAGTGGGTAAATATGAGGGGTGTATGCCTACGAGAGTGTATGTGTGAGAGAGAGTGTGTGTAAGAAAGTTGTGTATTTGCCGTTGATTCCAGCCAATTATTATAACCAATTATAAGGACCTAGTATACAAAATATTTATATACACAAATCTAATTATGTTTGGAAAAAAAACAAATAATGAAGAATGAATTGTACAAATTATATGGCTTGTTCAGCTATATGAGTATCACTGTGTTAGTTCTTTAATATTTAAAACATTTTCTTCAGTCTTACAAATAATGAATGCAATGACAATAAAATTATGTACATTTTTTGAAAAGTACAATTGATAATGAATCATTAAAAACAGCTATTACAGCGCAGGTAAGTATCATTAAATTGTTTACATGCAGGTAGGGAACAGCACATCCTGTTTATTGAGCACAGACCATAGCAATCACCTGAAAAATTTCACTCTTACACCTGTGACACATGACTTGCTACATATAGAACCTTGTTGATATGGAATGGCTTGTGCAGATCCTGGGACCTCGCTATCCCCTGGCACCTGAGCGCGGTGAGGTTGAGTACAGAGCTTGTTCCAAATTCTATGCCATTTGCCCAGGCAGTATTCCAAGGCCCCTTTGTTACCATAAAGCACATAAAATCTGTAAGTGTGTAGTTTAAATTAGAGAATGGATTTGTAATTTTTGACACGTCATTGTCTTTTGAGAATCATGTTAACTCAGTCTGCAAGTCCATTTTTCTTGAACTGTCACATTAGATATCTCCTCTTTGTTGCTTCCATCAAGCAGCGTGTGTATGTCCGAATTTGTATTATTCAAGCTCTACTATTGTAACTTTGTTGAACACCTGCTTGACAAGCTCCAGAGAGCTCAAAACAATGCTGCTTGCATTGTGTTTTGCAAACAGAAGGCTGATCATGTCACACCATTTCTGAGCGATCTACACTGGCTGCCAGTTCAGGGTTGCATCAAATTCACGATTGGCATACTTTGCGTGTACTTCATGGTCTTGCCTCAGTCTGTCTAAGCTTGTGTTACTCTGCTATCCTGGTAGGTCAGTTCACTCTGCCCATGCTGGTTTTCTCACTGTCCCATGTGTCAAACTAAAGAGTTTCGGCCATTGTTGTCTTTCTTTGGCCCCAGTATTTTTAATGGCCTGCCTCTCTGTCTCTCCATACAGTGGGGATGCTACTTGCTTTCTGGTCTGGACTTATGACCTTTATGTTTCGGACTGTATTTAGTGTACCCTTACTGTTCTTTTCTCCACATTCTCCACCTTACTCCTATCTCTGCATTCTTTCAAATTACTGGCATTGTTCACTGTGCATGTGTGTATGTATGTTAGGCTGATTGATTGTGTAATATTGGGCATTTCATGTGTATTTTAAATAACATTTAACTTTTTCTATCTTGTACTTATGTAATCCTGCTTAAGATATCAGTAACTAAGCTGACAGGAAATGATCTAAACAGATCTACGTACCCCAGAATTTCTCATTTGCAGTATTCCCATTTAAAATGTCTATTTTCCACAGCATTAGCAACATTTTCTCTGCTGCCAGTAGTTTTCAATCTTTTGTCAGAAATTTGATTTTGCCTTGCTGTCAAACACCCTTGCTTAACTGGTAGAATTTCAAAAGTGCTTATAAACCCAGCCTTGTGATATCCCCATTATGTGTTTGGGATGGTGACAGGTAGCTGTCACGAGTGCTATAGCCCCAGGCAAACCAATCCAAAACTTCGTTGTTACAATTGTTCCAGTTGTTACCCAGTAAATGGTTAAGTCCTCACTCAGTCCTGCTAGTTAAGTTCTTCATGCGTTTTCATTCAGATACTAACAAGTGTGACAGAAAATCCACAGGTTTTCATATATGACCATAGTTTTGTAGCCAGGTTTTTTAATCCATAGAAGCTATGGAAAATCCACAGCAGAAAAAAATTGCATAATGCCATAAAGTATTGCATGTGAATAATGAGTCTTTGGTGTGGTGAAACTCTTAGTCATTTTTTAACATGCAAGATACAGAGGCTTACAATCAGTTTGGGGTTTACCTTGTAAGTTATTATTTGGTGATGATTGGGACTTTTGCCAGTAATTGTGGCAAAGTGTTATTACTTTGGTTAAATTAGTTTTGTGATAGTTGAATCTTATCCCCGAATCCAGTTTGCATGGAAGACCTGCAAGGATACCAGGTGTACAAGCAATGGTTGATGGCTGGGAATACTGATGTGGATGTAGCCAAGAAACTTGCTCGAGATATTGCCATCATTCACAAGAACACCCATGTTGGTGTCATTGGGCAGCAGGCAATCAAGAACATGGATGAAGAATTCCAGTAATTGTTTTTTTTTAAAACTATGATAATGTAATATTTTCAGTTACATTCTTTTTGTATGATTCCATTACTGCCAGGAATAAAAAGCAACTCAGGTCCTTGTCTAAGCTGATTCTTAGCTTTAAATGATGCTGACCTTTAAGTATATTTTGTGCATTAGTTCTTGCATCAATTTTATTTTTATTTTTCAATATTTCTTTTGAGTGTATATATTATAATTAGGGGTAATAGTGATATTTGTGACAAAAAGTCTTGTAACTAAATTTTTATGTAAGATTTTAATCATATTTCAGATCGTGCTAACTTCATTCTAGATCCATCTCATTAAATGTTTTGTTTTTGTCACTATCCCCACTCTAGAAATCCTCATCTTGTCAAACTGACTGACACTTACATCTTCACTGATCCCTTTTCACGCATGGCTGAGACTAACCGATGGTCATCACTGCTTAACTCACACATTGAAAGTGTGTACGGAGATGAAGAGTTGCTGATCATCGTAAAAAAATTTCAGAAGCTTTTTCATGAAAAGAAGGAGGCTCTCATTCATGGAGACCTACACACAGGATCTGCCATGGTCAGAGATAAAGACATAAGAGTGAGTTCATCAGACTTTTCTTAACATCTACATGAAGGATGTTGAATGTATTTGGGTATGAACATGAATATAAGACCTACAAAACTTTGGACACACTCCATAGTGATTCAGGAAGTTTTCATTTTATAAATGAATGTAGTCATCAAGAATTCAATGCAAATGATGTTGCAGATGATTGACTTGGAGTTCATCATGGTTGGGCCATGTGCCATGGATCTTGGGCTGTTGATGGCACACTACATCTTCTGCCACCTTTACCACCTGATGAACACAGATGAAGATGAGACATATCGACATCCACTGGCTTATAAGATTCTTGACCTTGCCTATGCCACAGGTAACTTAGAGTTCTTTACTATGTGCTAGAGATACATGCTTAAGGAATGGTGACCAGACCAATATTACCAACTATGATAGACAGTGCACTTTAGAGGGTAGACTGCCTTACAAATAGCTCACTTCAAGTATGATGTGTGAATAGTGCATTTTGGCTCTTAATGTTGATGCCAGAACTGTTTTTATAATGGTGAATAATTAGTGAATATTTTAGCTCGAAGACAGTTTCTGTATTATAAGCTGCTTTTTCCTCACTGATCTCACATGATGAGTCACCTGTTATTATCATCAAAGAAGACCCAGTAAATATGCCAGCTATCATTGCCTGGATTGCTCACATGAGATTTCAGACATATAAGTGTTGTTCATTCAGATTGTGCACTCAGTGTGTTGTCCAGAGCACTGTCCATTTTATGAGCATCTTCCAAACTTTATTGACAGATATAGATATATATTAACAGTCAACACAGGAATTAAAATGGTACAAGTCGAAGAGATGGAGAAATGAAGAAAAGTGAGAAGTGGATATAAGAATGAATAAGCTAATAAATGAGAGAACCAAACCTCACTGATTTCCTAAGAATGCAAAATCAGTGGCAGATTTTTGATTTTTACAGTTTGCTTAAACATCAATAGTTGAAAACTACATCTGTTTGGCAAGTTACCCTGAACTGTCAAGACTTAATGAGAATTGCGGTTCTTAGTGTACATTGACCAAAAGACATTTAGGTGTCATAACACTTTTCCTTGTATTAACCTCTGTATTAAAAGTTTTTTTTCATTTTCAACTTATATCTCAAAGAGGTTCTTTATTTTGCTTTATTCTTAAAGTTGATGAGTATTTTGCTCACATGACATCAACTATCGGCGAAAGAGAAAACTATGTCAGTCAGCTGATGTCAGAGACTGCAGGCTTTGCTGGATGTGAGATAATTCGAAGGTGAGCTATGTCAGTTTTGTATAAGATATTTTTAGAGTAGCCTTATGATGAGTATTTAAATGGATTCTTTTGAGAAGCATTTCTTATGTGAAATTTTGACTGAACATTGAAGTTTATGACTGAGTTGCCTGTACTGTCATAAGCATTACACATTTCTAAGAGCTGAATGTATCCAGTACAGGCAATAAAAGATTTTTGTACCTGACTTGTTGCCTGGAACTTATTAAGGGCTTTCTGTGTCAGGCTGCTGGGTGCAGGAAGAACCATAGAAATGGACAGCTTAGAGAGTGCACAACCTGATGCTTTGGCAGCTGGCATTCGTCTTTTAAAAGCTCATTCCCGCATCCACAGTATTTTTCAGCTCATGAATGTAGCTCTTATGTTAACTTTCTGACCAATAGAAGTCTTACGAAATGGATGAACTTTTTCCATGTCTGTGTACAAATGTGATAAATCTGTAATTTAAAGGTCTGTCCTTTCAAACGCAAATGATTGTTGATTGCAAATGTCTGTAATATTTTATTCCACTTACCTGTTGATGTTTTGTTGTTATCTTATATCAAAGTTTTTAAGGTATATATTTTTTATCAAAACATTTTTTATAAATGTTCTATTTGTCTAATAAGATGTTAATTCAACAATGAAATTATGTAGAACAAACCAGATGTCCTAAGGGAGGCAAGAGAAAACCTGGTCATTTTCCAGGTGGACCTCAAAAAATCCCTCCTTGCAACGAGAAACTTTCTTGGTTTTGCCACTTGATCCAGCACAATACTATGAGAATACCCATCAAGGCAACCTTGAGAAAGGCCATTGCCAAAGTCAGTGAAAGAAGAACAGCCTGGTAGACATAAAGGGGTGGACTGCTCAATTCCTCTCCCCCTCAGTAACCTGTGCAGGTCAATGAACTGAAGAGAAATTTTTATAATGTAGAGCTGTCAGATCATCGGAAGCTGTTCTAGTCACTGAAATAGAAGGCATTGCTGCATGTGTTGGCAGAGAATACGGTCCGCATAAATGTTATGTACACACAGATTTACCATCTTATTCCTTAAATAACAAGTGACTACAAGACACATGCCCGTAAATGGTTCAAATGTGTTTGAGCATTTGTGAGTTTTACGATTTTGATTTTTTTATATATTTATGATTGAGCCATTGGGCAATGATAGGAACATATACCCACACACCATTCAGTTCCAATCAAAAACCAAAACAAAACTTTAAGTACATATTTTCTATTTGACAATGCTAGTTAAGTAGATAGGGCAAATAAAGGTCTCAGAGCATAGTGCCCACAGTCGATGACAGTACAAGTCATTCACTGTACCTGCCTTTTGCATTCCCTGATAAAGCATGTGCCCTGCTGGGTGGGCAGACTGAGTGTTTTGGTTACAGAAAAGTGAAGCTTCCTAATCTGCTGTTTTTGTATTCCAGTTCCTCAGTTGTCATCCGTCATGCAACTAACTTTCCCGCATATGAACAGTGATAGTCAAAAGACAAAGTTCATGGAAGACATTTTCAACATCAAGGTATCTGTTAACATCAACCACAGGCATAGCCAAGGTGAAGCCACTGTATTTGAGGGTACAATGCTCAAACAAAAGCACAGCCGTATCTTAGCATCTGTTTCTGGATGCTTGTGTCTCTGTATGCATGCACATACTATATGTATTTTTGAGAATGTGTATTTCTACATGCATGTGCAATCATTTAAACACCATACAAGCAAATGTTAGCAAATCTTTGAGACTAACTTCTTGACACATTGCACAGATAAATCCAATTCCTTAAAATGATGTTGCTCATAAAAAGTTAACAACCAAAATGTATGTATATGCATAGTCATGATTGATTGGTTACTAAACAGCTGCCATTTAGAAGCTGCCTTTAACTTGATCAAAATGGTGGACTTAGCGAAAAAAGTCAATCAAAAGACAAAACTCACAGCAGGAGATAATGAAAGCCTTTCATTTGTATTTAAGTTGTCTCTGGTAAATTACCGATATGGTGACCCCTTGAATTTTCTAGAAGTTGTTGACTCTTATTGGTACTTAATGACTACCCATATAACCCAGTAAAAGACAGTTATTTAATATTTTCAGCCTAGAATATGTTCAAGACAATATCAATAAGACAATTTTAGCTACATTTAACCTTAAATAATTTTTGTAAATAGAAGAACAAACAAAAATATAATAACATCTATCATCAACACAAAAAGCCATAGTGTGTTAAAATGCCATTCTTTAAGATACATAGTAATAAAAAAATGTAGTTACAGTTATGCCACATGCTGCTTTTCATCTTGTGCGACTAGAATGCTCTCTGGCCTCTTGTTCATGCCATTGGTTAGTGATTTTTCTATTTTTTCACTCATAGTCACCTTGTCAAGTCTTCCATTGTTATTGCTTAAAGCTACAGTGTTTTCATCTCATTGGCATTACTCGGGAACTATGAAAAAATGGTTAACCTCCACATAGGTGGGGAAACCTGACCTCAGATGCAGTATGAATCCCAAGAACTGCTTGGGGCCAACCATTATAGCAGAAGAATTTCCAATCCACCATTAACTTTTGGGATTAATACCTACCAGGTTAAAATTTAAGAAAAATGCTTATGACACTCTCTGGCTGAAATCATTGCTGTCAGCATCGTCACAAGAAAACTGGATGCTAGGAATGGCTTTTAAATGTCTGTGACACTTGTACGTCTGATGCTCATCAGTTTTGGGTATTGTTGCACCTACACTACATTGTAATGATGAGATAATTTGAAGTGATTCATGCTGAAGCACTGTCAATATTTTCCCCCATATTTCATAGTATATATATATTAGTAGATTTTTGCTAACAATTTATAGACCAAGCACATGCATAGCACATTTAAAAAAAGAAATATTCTTGTCAACCCAAAAATGTGTTAATTTCTGTTACTTTCTCTGTAACCTAGGCCATCTGGTAGTGAGTTTGTACTGTGTACACCCGCGGTTTTCAAGGGTTATGCAGGGGTACGCAGCAACATAAATAATCATTGTTTCAATGCATTAGTAGTAGTTCAGTTTAAAACAATCAAAGAGTTTGAAGAAGGTCGCCAGTTCACTGTCATTGGGGGATGCATTTCAAAGAAAGATTCAAGTTTCGAGGGGAAATTGAGGGCGTGCGTATCAACACCGTTTTCAGCAACATGTTCGGCATGTTCAAAGAGACGGACAGCACGTCAGCAGGTGCTCCATTTCTTCTACACTTCTGTCAATCGTAGACTTCACACTTTGGGCTTCCAGATCAAGCTTCACTGGCTCCTCTCTTCAGCTCTTGTCGGATAGAACTTTGAAAGCAAGAATGGACAGCAGTGTGGGAGATTTCTGGCACAGTGTGCATAACGAATACAAAGACTTGAGTAATGCAGGTTTGTCAGCATTAATGCCTTTTCCATCAACGTATTTGTGTGAACGTGCTTTCTTGGCTTTGATTACAATAAAAACTAAAGAAAGAAACCGACTTCAACCTGAAGTTGATGTTATACTAGCCGTCAGCAGCATCCATCCTCGCATCAAATCTTTGATGGCACAAAAACAAGCCTAAGTATTGCGTTAGAAAGGTAAGCACACGCCATTATGAAAATAATTTCTTTTATGCGTGAGGAGTACCCACAGACATACTTTCAACCTTTGGTGGTACAGTCGCGAAAATGGTTGAGAATCTCTGGTGTACACCATGGTGACATACTTCATGAACAGAAATTTCAAAAAAATTAAAAGCTGTCGATGTTATACAATAAAAATAAAATTAGAAACCTAATTTCAAGAGAAATCTCTTCTCTCATTTGATTCAACAAACAGGACAAAAACAATTGTCACATAGATCACTGATGCAGATCACTTAAAGGGAATTATTAACTGAAGTCAGGACAGCAAACATTTTGAATCTCTTTTTTATTACTTATCTTCTCTGTAAATGTCAATAACAAAAATTAAAGTGATCATTATAGAAAGCAGCATTTCCTTGGAGGAGGGTTGGACAACAAAAACCAACAAGTATCTTTACTGCATATCCATGCTGCTAATCATTGAGTTTCTTCCTGTACATGCATGCAGCCTTTTACAGTTACTAACATCAGTAAGACTAGTGATAACAGAAAAATTTTCTGAGTATGCAACACCAAAGACTGCGGATGTGGAGGTTTTATTCATCCAGGTATCTTCAACATTAAAATACACTTTCAAAATGATGCCAGGATAAAATTAACTAATCATCTGGCCATTCAGCTCTCTCAAAGAAAAACAGTTGTGGTCATTATCACAAAGATCTTATAAAAGTTTTGAAGCAAAGGGATACCCATCACAGAAATGAAATTGTATAAACAAAGGCATAATGAAAAATGTTTTCACCGAACATATTTTTAACAGTTTTGACTGGAATGCCTCAAGGCTCTGAGCAACCAATATTTAATAAAAAGTATTGTGCTGAAAGCATCCTATTTAATAAATTAACTGCACATAAACCAGAATTTAACTGTTGTGCATCATCTGAAAATATTTTTGACATATTGACTTTTCACCAAACCTGAAATACAGCTTTCTGCATAATGTGCAATTTACTGATCTCAGAAACTATGCACTTCACAAAGTGCTACCCACATACAGGAGAGATAAGTGATGTAGGTAACATTAGCCTTGAAAACAAATATCTCTACTGAAAAATCAAACTTGCTTTGTACAGAATATCTCTTTTCTGCACCTGAGACTATTGCAATCTACTGATCTGATGACATCATCTCCTACTGAAATTATATTTAAAATGCTCTCCTGTTTAGATGCCATACCAGGGAGACACCTGAGACGATTTTTGAAAGTTTAAACTGGTTCTGTGTTGTAAAGCAATAGAAGAAAGAGTATGTTAAGCTTCAGCAATTCTGAGAACTGTAAAATATGGTTATTATTACCTACCTTTTTCTTCAAGGTAAAAAAGGTAAAGGTTGTCCCTTGATCTTTTCAGGTCATTGGGGAGTGAGGTGTTAGAGACCTTTTCTTGGGCCCAGCTGTATGTGAGGGTGGTGCCCATCTCCTCTCCCTTGCTGCCTTACCTTCCCCAATCCTCTAAGGCAGCGTTTCTCAACCTTTTACTTGTGACGCCCCCCCCCCCCCGATGAATAAAGGTACGTCCACGCGCCCCCCTTAGCCACTAATACCTATATGAGATATGAGAAAATGACCGCCTTTGCGGCCGCCTTTTCAGCAGCTTACGCCCCCCAGGTTGAGAACCGTGGCTCTAAGGACTCAGGTACCCATTCCCACTAGCTGGGTTGACTGGAAGAAGTTTTTTGTGCTACACAGGTAAAGAACCAGTACGCCTCTCAGTTCGGATGCCAGTGCTCTAACCACTCGGCTATCCACTTCCCCAGTCTGGAAAACCTTTTCCTCTTTAAACATAACAGGAATTGCAATAAAAAAATGGATTTCTGAATGAGCCATGCCACAAAGATACATGAAATGTCTATCTCTTATTTGTACAACTGACAAAAAAGATAAAAGCCACCAAGTCCTAAGCTTGTAGCATGAAAGATATAATGATAATAAAGGTATGTGTAGAATAGATAGTCTGCTTTACTATAAACAACAATAAAACTGAAAAAGCCTGCGTAGGTATTTTTAACATAGGTATCTTAATTAAAAATATGACAAAACTAATAGCTTCAGAATCATCACAATATTCCGTATGTACGTACTTTTTAGCAACTCATATTCCTGTCAGATCTGAAAATACTGTACAATTCTGAACATTATATATATATATATAAAAAATTTCATAGACATGATGCTGTTTGTACAAACATACCCACATATACGAAGAATTATTATTCACATGATGCCTGTAACATTTTTTAAATAGAGGATGTCTGCACATCGTAAGGCCAATATTTAGCCTGCCTTCTAATTAAAAAGAATGGGAACCTGGGGAAAAGATTTCTACAATAAAAAAGCCAACAAAATTTTACCTATTTCTTGAAGACATTATAATAGCATGTAAACCTCCCCAATACTTGAACAAATCTATTATTTTTAAATGTAATACTATGCTGATTGAATAATTTGAGGTAACAGTTATGAGAAAATAAAAGATCAGTTATACATGGAAGCAGCAAAATGTATATAGTTTGAAACCAGAAACAGTTGTTAGTGATAAAAATAAGCAGCCTCAAACATTGTTAAAAATCTTGACTAAGCAGTCAATCCTTAACAGGATTGTTCTAAAGTTAAATTAGAAATGTGATTAATGTCTAAAAGCAAATTTAGAAATGCTCTCAGATAGTAAATCTCAAGATTTTGGATCATCTCCAAAGTTCTGCCTGATCTGCTCAAAGAAGATAAATGTGAACACTGTGTGTGGTCCAAGTCGAACAAATGCCGGGACAAATCCCTGTAAAAAAGGGGAAAAGGATACATCAAGTATTATGATAAAGGGAAGTAATCATCAGTGAACTGGACTTCTATTCTCTCCCCTGATATCCTACGTCTTATGCTTACCTTGAAAAATCCCATAGGTCCATTCTTTGCAATGTCTACAGCACAAGCCATGATGCTCTGAAAAAAAAATCCTCGTTACAACATTCACTAAGGAATTGGCACTGTTGAACTCCTGGTATACTAAGCACAAATGAACATGAAAAAGCTTATCTGTAAATAAAAAAATTCAGATAACATGGTCTACACCTATCAGAAGCACATAGTATATGTCTACCAGCATTCAACTGACACACTCCTCTTTAAGCATTGTGCTGCTCTGTATAAGGACACATAAAACTACTTGTTGTCCATCCAATACAATAAATTAGTTTGGTATCTAATATAAATTGAACACAACTCTTCCTAGAAAATTAAAGACATGATTTGTGGCTTACAGAGTAAGTTCCTGGAGGGGCATTCATCATTCGGGTTTTCATTACGTCTAGAGGCATCGTGAGAAAGGTAGCAATTGTTCCCTGCAACAGATATTTTCAACCTTTTATAACAGGTACTGTAAGTTTCTCCATAAAGGTGATGCTTTGTCTGGGTTTTTATAAAGTGAAATAAAGTGCACTTCTGAATGCCAAATTACTGTGTGAAAAATGACAGAATATGAACAATTCTAGGTGAGAAAAAGTACATGAAATATGTTTATAATAATAACAAAATTTCAGAGAGTAGCAACTGACCTAAAAAAGGCAAAAATAAAATTTAGTTAATTATCTGTTTTTCAGTCATTAAGCTAACAGGGAAATGCACTGTTGTGTGAAAACAGAAGTGTAAAGTGGTCTTAAAATACATTATAATCAAGGTACCATACGGCAATCAGTCCTGATTTCAGTAGGAAAATGATGAAATTCAAATGCTATATGGTACTTTATCTGTTTCAGAATCACCATCATATTACACCTAACCAGAGAGCCTGAAGTCTTTATTTTCAATCTAATTACTTATTCGAATATTCATCAATCATAAGATCTGTCTGCAAATGTTTATGAGTAAGCAAATCTTGTCGTTAATCCCAACACTATCCAATGAGATAATCCAATAGGAACTTGTTCTACAGAACTCCGCTGCATGTCTGGTGCTCAGAGCAAGGAATCGGGACCATGTCGCTCCTCTCCTTTGTTTTCTACACTGGCTACCCATCCGTTCTCGCATTCAGTACAAACTGTCTGTGCTGTGTTTTAATTTCTTTGCAGGCTCCTGCCCTGTTTATTTCTCTGAACTTCTCTTCCCTTACGTTCCGGCCAGACAACTACGCTCTTCGACTGATGACCGTATCCTAACTGTTCCTGTCACCAGAACAACAACATATGGTAACAGGATTTTTGGCTACTGTGCTGCAAAACAATGGAACTCTCTTCCTTTCCATATCCGCCACCTTCCTACAACTGAATTCTTTAAATCTGCACTGAAAACGCACCTCTTCCTTGAGCATTACTTCTAACTCATACCCTCCCTTTTCCGCTCTTGCTACTTTTCTACCCATCTTTCTCTGCAGAATCACTTTTTTCCCTGTTCCTGTTACTTGGTGCCCTTTTGTGTTTCCTATCTTTGTTTTCTTTTTGTTGTCAGTACAGTTGTTTATTCTTCCGTCCCTTGTGTTCTATCCATTTAGTCCGTGTCTCTTCCTCATTTTAAGCGCTAAGAGCATGCTCTCTATAAGTGTGAACATGCGCTATAAAAATCTTGATTATTATTATTATTATTTTTGGTAATGAGAAACCCACTGAGGGATTAGCTGAAAGGGAGGCAACTCATTGCTTCTGCGAGTCATTCTTCACTCATTTTGTGGTGGCATATTACATATATACACAGACAGCCACACCTGTGTGCCCGTGCATACACACATACACCTGTCAGCACCTGCTTTAGAGTGTAATTATCTCACCGCTATCGTACTGCAGGTCAGATGAAGGACTATGTTGTCCTGGAAGAAGCCAGTTTTGAGCATTCCAATCTTGATCTGATCATAGCATGCCAACTGTAACCAGAATGCAAAGCAAGTCAAAGAGAAATATAATAAACACAATTCTCAAAACTATTAAATATTAGCCAACTAACGGCACCAAAAAAAAAACCCACCAATGAGCATGTCCCAAATTAATCTGTCATCTACATGACCTATCAAGACATCTGAACACAACAAATCATGATGTGCGCACTAGACAGATTACAGGCATTTGACCAAGAGAAATATTTACACAAACCTGACCTGACCAATGGTGACCAGGACAGCACGAGAGCTGGCCATTGTGGCACCATTGAAGGACTTGATAGGACCCTCTTCCTTCACTACTCTGTACAGGCCATCAATGGCATGCTTATAGCTGAAATCAAGAAATTAATCACACATCACTTTCTACAATTTTCATTTACAGAGAAAAATATTTTTAGAAATGTTCATGTACAAAATGATAAAATGTAAAGCTTCAAGTATCCTTACATTTGTTTCAGAACTTCCAAAGTTATAACTTGTAAATAAAACTGCACAAATTAAAACAGATAAAAAGATGTAGTTGCTACGCTTTCCTGGTAAAAGAAAACAACACTGGTTATAACAGCTCTTATAGTTACACTTAAGTACAAGCCCCTCATAAACATGTAGCACCAGGAATAATCCCAGCTTTTAATTCTAATTGTCATTTATAACTTTGACATAGTACCTGTATGATGAAAGGACAGACAACAGATCTTAGCCGGGATCTTACTTTCGTCTCTGGTTCTTTGGCAGCTTGACATCATTCTGCATTCTGAAAATATCACAAGCAAAGTAGTGAAGCCTTGTCTGTCCAACTTTCCTCCTTTCTTTTTTTTTATTTTGTTTGCTTTAAACTATGCCTCCAGTTAGTTAAGCATAACTAATGTAATGGTCTGGCAGCCTGGACACTAGGCCACTGAGTTGTAAGATGTGCTCGAAATGAGGTTTGAAACCACATCCTTTTGCTCTTAAGGGCACTAACTATACAACATGTTTGTCACTCAAAAATATCCTAACATTAAATACAACTAACCATCCTGTGTCTGGATAATTCTGAGGATACATTTGCTGCTGAGTAAGTTTTATGATCACATGCTGGGGAGAATGGTAACAGGAGTATGACACTATCTTGCTCACCTGACGTTAACCATGTCAGCAGGTGTGCCCACCAATCCTCCCATTGCACCCGAAATCCCAGCCAGCAACACCTTCTGGTAGAAAGGAAATTGGCCACCATCTGCTACAATCCTCTTTTTCACTGTTTCATACACAGCAAACCTTGTCATGGAATAGGTTAGCTGCAAGAAGAATGTGTCCAACAGAGTGTAATGATAAACTGCACACCAACACAAAAGTCATTATTGCTTCAACTCTCACAAACAAACTGCATGTACCAGATAATACTCAGCACAGTGACAACAGCAGTAGCAACAATGAAAACAAAAATAACACAAATGATAACAATAACAAAAGGGACATCAATTACTTTTTTTCTCCAACTACTACTAACATAGATTTAACATAAAAACAGGCCAGAAGATTCTATGCTAAATTTCTAAGAAAGAAAACAGTTGGGACTGTTTGATACCCAAAAAGAAACAAATCTTTATTTTGACCTAAAGTACTATTAGTTGAGTATAATTCACTCAAAGCACTTAGGATGTAGGATGTTGGACCTGCCAAAGTAAATAAATGCAGACTTACTGTTGTAAGCAGCAACTAACAAATGAAAACATACCTGGCGAAGAATTGAAGCTGAAATACCATTATAAAGTCCAAGAATGCCATCACTCTTGACTACACGGATGCCCATCTGCAAGAGGGTGACTTTTTCTTTTTGCTGTGTCTGAAGGTGAACCTTAAAACAGAAAAGGTAACAACAATTATATCTCTATCATATCTCCATTGTTTTTAAAAGTTAATACATATACATAAAGCACATGAACAGAAAATTTTAAATACCTAGTACTTCCATATGTTAATACTGGTGCTGTTATGAACTGAAAAAACACATAACATTTTTAACATATGTATAAAAGATTATGATAATAAAACTCTCCTCTTATAAATAATAATAATAATTGTCCTGTCACAAGATCTATAGCCCCGTCTATATCATGACCACAACAAAATGTAAACTTCCCTGTTGTGATATGCCATTTAGCTTTTTCATGATCTAGTTTAACACTTGCTGTTTCCCACTTAAGTGACCTGTTTCTGATCAAACTGTTCATGGCATCTCAATAACTGCGCGTCGCTATGTTGAAAACACTACCTTGACTGCTGCTGCAGCTGCTAGATAGCTGATATACAAAATGTTCATCTTCATTCATGATTCCTAGCCTCTTAAAACTATCTGTTTTAAATGTCCTTCACATTCAAATCCCGTAAACATTGTTCCAGTTCCAAAAAAGTGACTGATTCTTTCCAGCATTCATTTGTAAACACACGTACGTAAAGCATACACCAGAGCAACTGAAATGTAGTGATTTGGCAAAATGCATTTTGAACCTGGAGCGAACAAAAATTATAAAAATAATTATTACCTTCAGAAGATCCAGAGGATGTGTGCAGCATGCTGCTCCTGCGCTTGCAAGACCTCCGAAATACCATCTTCCTATCCTCTTGCGTTTATCGACAGGTGCTTGGGCCATATTAATACTGATGCGTTATAACACCTTTGCTTAACGGTGATTATTAAGTTTGGCACATTTATATGGGATCTGCTTGCTAGGTCCTGTCTTACTCTGCTGCCAGAACTGACCGAAATCGCACTAGGCCTATATTAAACTATTCGTGAACGTGACATTTCAGGTCAAGGAAAGGTGATTAGGAGTTGACCTTCCTTTTTTTACGACACAACAAACATTTGTTATTTATAAAATTATCAAATAAATAACATAAAAAAGTAAAATAGCTATTTCTTTCATAATCTTTATTATGTATTTTATAGTTATTTTATGAGTGGTTGGTGCCGTAAATCACGCAAGATAAGTCTCAGGGAAGTAGGGCCTATCAATTAAATTGATATAACATTTTTTAGTGAAAAACTTAACAAACAATCACATTTTGTGAGCTTTTTGATATTTATTATTAATATTTAATATATATATATAAGATCTAATAAACTGAATATATTATTTCTGGAAGGTGTATTATTCGTTGAATAATTTAGACCTCCCTTCGCCTGATCGGTTTTCGGTAATCCTTGCAAAATGGCAACAGACAACGTGCTGCAAGTGTCGACACGACCTTTAGAGGAGACCGAAGAGGATGAGGTACGGCTAATGTAAACTAGTGGATCGTAAATTCTTTTCGGTTTCATTATGAAGACTGGTTGGTGGAACTGACTGAATTGTCAAATGACATGTTACGGTGTGTATCATGAAAGAGTGGAGGTCCTTGGCAATGGCTTTGACAACGATCATTTTAATTAACCTGTAAACGAAAGTCGTTTTTCTCGAGTTACCTTTACCTTGGGAACTCTAAATCTACGACCTGATGGGAGTCTGATAAACTAGAGAAATCGCCTTGAATCTTAGTAGCCTTCGTCGTCTTCTTGTATTCAAACGTTGCTATCGACCTTTTCTGCTTCACCCTTAATTTTATGACTTTTCCATACACATTTACCAACTTGTTTAAGTATTGGGGAGGTTTACATACTATTATAATGTCTTCAAGAAATAGGTAAAATTTTGTTGGATTTTTTATTGTAGAAATCTTTTCCCCAGGTTCCCATTCTTTTTAAGCCACACCAAAATTTATTTTGTGGTCGAATTGACTGACCCTATTTATCTTTACTAACACGTCGGTAATAAAAAGGAAAGCTGAAACAGCTAAAGTCTTAATGACTAACACATGGTAAAATATGCAATAATCTGGTTTTGTTTCCTAGGACTTAGATGAAACACTGTCAGAGCGACTATGGGGCTTGACTGAAATGTTTCCTGATCCAGTGCAAAAGTTTTTTTGTCACTTCATTGGCTTGTCAGGCTTGGCTTTCAAGACCAGCTACAGTTTTGGCCGCAATGCTTTGTGGATTTTAGCATCCTCAGCAACTATCATGGTGCTTCCTGTAGTCTTTGAATCTGAACGTGCGCAGCAGCAGGAGCAACAGCTACAACAACAGAGACAGGTTATTACAGCTGCTTTGGTTTGTGCATGCAGAGATGCATGGGCTTGTGTTTTGCATGTGAAAATGTGGGTAACAGAGAACTGGCCATTTAGTTGGCATGTTGAGAGTAAAGATTTTGTCCCATGGGCATCTGTTTTATTTTTTTTATTGCAGAGTGCTGTGTGTGTAGCATAAGTTTGCAGCACTTACAATGCCTAATAAAAGCCAGGCATAACATTAATTTACATGTTTTGATGTCTTTCATGCCACAGGAAGTTACAATCATGTTTTTTGTGTCAGATCTTGCTGGGTCCCAATGCTGCAGTTTCTGGAACAGGAAGTCAGAACCTTCTACCTGGGATAGGCATGGTGACACCAGGCATGATGGGATCAAAGTAACTGTACGTGCTTCCATAGAACACCTTTGCTTTTTTTTTCAAAATCACCATAAACGGGTCTTTTTGATCAAAAAAGCTGATAATTTGCATTGTCATTCACGGAAAGCCGTTAGCATGGATGTAGCCAAGTAGGTGCAGAGTGCACACCAGCGTAAAAGTGATAATGCATGTGATAGTGAATGGAAAGCATATGGCGTTATTGTTTTATAAAAGTGTGGTGTATTTTTATTTTAATAAACATTATGAAACATTATGGGATATGTGTCTGGCTTTTTTCATATGCTTGAAAAGTAGTGGTGGCAAAAGTTAATACTTAGTGTCTGGTAACATTCTTGTAAAAAAAAAGTGTCATGTGGTAACCTTGGAAGGGATGGAACATCGCTCACAAGTCTAGTGCGGCTTGACAAGCCGAAGATCACTCATGCAACAAAGAGGGGTAAGCAAGCGTAGAGGTGCTGCATGGGATAGACGGACTTAACTGCTTGCAGCATGCCAAGTGTGACCAGCTGGCTAGCAGAGGTGTCAATGACATCTAGGAAGAGATTAACATCTCAGGGGTCGTCCCCACACCTGTCTGCCAGGACCTAGTAAGATGATATGGTAGGGAGGATTAGTCACCTGTCCACCCTGCCACCTGTAGGTGGGATAAAGGGTCAATAGGGGTGGTGCCTCCCTCTTGTCCTTGCTGGCTACTTGGATGAAGGATACTAGGTGAGTGGTTGACCAATGGCATCCCTTGTGCGAAGTGAAGTAGCGAAATGAGAACATTGCAAGACTTCTCAACACGATGTCAGTGTGAACGAATCAACCAGTCACCGTAGAGGTGCTGCATGGGATAGACGGACTTAACTGCTTGCAGCATGCCAAGTGTGACCAGCTGGCTAGCAGAGGTGTCAATGACATCTAGGAAGAGATTAACATCTCAGGGGTCGTCCCCACACCTGTCTGCCAGGACCTAGTAAGATGATATGGTAGGGAGGATTAGTCACCTGTCCACCCTGCCACCTGTAGGTGGGATAAAGGGTCAATAGGGGTGGTGCCTCCCTCTTGTCCTTGCTGGCTACTTGGATGAAGGATACTAGGTGAGTGGTTGACCAATGGCATCCCTTGTGCGAAGTGAAGTAGCGAAATGAGAACATTGCAAGACTTCTCAACACGATGTCAGAGTGAACGAATCAACCAGTCAACGACTTCAGTTTCTCCAACGCCAACTTTTTACTCGAGACCAAGTCTTAAGGCAAGATTTGGGAGGAAGAACACTTGGGTTAGAGAACCTTGACACAAGGGGTGAGTCTGACAGGAAACTGTCAGGACTGCCTTCTGTTGCCACAGAAATCAAGGAACTACATGACCAGGACTTTGATCTGTTAAATAATAATAAAGGCAAAATTTGTATTGTTGTACATTAACTCATGCATCATTAAGTCCTTTGTTCCGGAAAGAGCAGGGGTGGGGGTTCGTGAGCTGTGTGTGGAAATTAGTCATGTCAGCTGTTCTCATTGTACAAATTGTTCCCCTGCAAGATCGGTGGTAAGAGTCCTGATTGTCCCCCATGGGCCCAGTGTCCGAATTGTCGTAAAACTCGGGAACATGGCAACAGTAAGCATTAACTTTATAATGTAACAGCATCAAAAGTTTTTCTCTCACTCTGGCTACGCAATTGAATCCAGTGTGTGCTGGCAGCTGGGAATCACTATCCCATCAGTAGCTTATTTCAGAGTGTAACAGTCAAAGGGGTAGCTATATTTCTTAAAACTTAATGTAAGACCAAAGAGATGGTTTTTGATTTTTGTCGGAATTCACCAATTCCTGTGTCATCCACGACAAGGAGGTGGAAATTGTTCCTGTTTTTAAATACCTGGGCACCATCTTCGATGGGCGACTTTGCTGGGATGTCAACACTCAAACTGTTGTGAAGAAAGCTCAAAAGCGCCTCTTCCTTCTCCTGAAGCTGAAGTCTTTCTCTGTCTCCCACCAATTTCTTCAGTTTTTTTATAGATCACACATAGAGAGTATGCTGTCCTTCTCGTTTATCTGTTCTATAACAGCTTATCGGTTAAGGACAAGAGCAGCCTACATCGCGTGGTATCCACCTGCTCAAAAGTCATTGGGACAGCCCAGAGTACTCTTCAATCTCTATATAACAGGCAAACATTTCTGAAAGTATCTGCAATCCTTCGTGATGACAGGCATGTCCTGTTGAGAGAGTTTGTCCAGCTCCCATCAGTCCGCGAATTTTGTGTGCCTGCATGCAGGACTAACATAATGCGGCTGTCATTCATTGTTTTGGGCGTGCATCTATTGAATGGTGCTGTGCGAATGAATGTGGAAGTCTGTTTGGTGCATATGAATGTGTGTGTGTGGTGTTTTGTATGTGTGTTGTCTGTAAGTTGTGTGTGCGTGTTTTGTTGTGTGTCGTGTGCGCGTGTTTTGTGTGTGTGTGTTTTTTTTTTAATTTAATCGAGCTGCCACCAAATTGCCCTTTGGGACAAATAAAGTATTATTTTATATTTCTATAACGTCAAAGGTTTCAAAAAAAGAAAGTCCTATTCCAAAAATTATCCTCCATAGTGTGTGCATAAACATGCCAGGTAATAGTGAAGAAAAGGGTGTCAAGGGCATCTGAAAATAAATGGCGCAAGCACTGACAAACAAGATGCACCAAACATGAATAGGTCGCTTGTTAGACAAGTAGACAATACCACTAAATTTTGTAAGCAACCTCCATCTCAGCAAATATGAAATAGGAACCTACAAAACCATGTGAAAATATTTATTTCTTGATAATTACAATAATTTTAGGTCAATAGTGTGCTACTCAGTTGCATTTATACTCAAAACTTTGTACTGAATCTTGTTTAGCATTAGTTTCCCCTGCATACATAAATACACAGACAACATATTTGACAAAATATAGCAATACCTTCTGAATTTAAAAATCAAAATGGGCAAGAGCAATTGTGTATTAGTATATATATTTTGCAAAACATGTAACCTTTTGCAAGAACAACCTTAATAAGCTCTTCTTGTCTCTCGTATAACCTGTACAACTCGAGAATCTGTTCGTAAACATCAAATGACCGAAGAGATTTACAGGAGACTGCCTTAAAGTAGACCAAGATGGCATTAAATAAATGAGCATTCTCTCAAGAAGGGAAGGCTCAAAACCATACATCATAAATTAATATAGAAGATATGTTGAAGTTATAGCACAGCCAAATATTGACGTTGACTACACTCCTCTGAGGTTACTGAGACAGGGGTGGATAAGAATATTCATGGGTATTCATTATTTTCTGTGCATGTAAGTACAAACACAAGCAAGCCTTTGGCAATTTATCAGTTGAAATACATAAGAAGGAAGATCTGTCTAACAGCATTCTTTGCAGTGGGTAATGATTCAATAAAACTTCACATTACAAACAACCATAATTTCTACTGTGCCCAAGCCAAACAGTTGTTCATCAGGAGCAAAAGCAAATAATAACTGAAGTTAAGAAAGCCTAAAGTAATCTTTCCATGTTAAAAAACAAGAACTTGTGAAGGTGATATGTTAACTACAGACCACTGGCACACAAAGTCCAACAATCTATGGAAAACTGTGACAGCTAATATCAGACTTGAATAAGTTTGTCCATATAGTCCATTAAACCCAAGGCTATGTGCAGAATAAGGTAAGAATGTCTTGCACAAAAAAATTAATAACCCTGTCTTGGGATAGCTGCAAAAACCTGATGGCAAAAGTGGTGTATCAATGCTAATTTTTACATTTAAAAATGCAGGTCCAATACACATCCTGTCTATAAATTTTGTTGATGGCACAGAGCTTAAAATATAATCTTTTCACTTCAAAGGGATACAAAATCAAGCTTCAAGCCAAAGGAGAATCAGACATTCAGCATATACGTCTATGTGGAGTTATTGCAACCGTAGAATACAAAATATAAGTTTTCAAGGAATCTTTTTTAAACCCCACTCCAAATTTCTTCTGACTGAAAAAATGGAACATTGCATAATAAATGACAATAGGGCGTATCCACTTTGTAGTGGGAATGTGAAGAAAACTTTAAACCCGTCTCTAACTTTGCTCAAGCAATATGTGGTTATTTTGCACATTGTTGGCAAAAGTGTTGCAGTGATATAGAACAGCAACATATTATAGTTAAAACAGTAAGTGAAAGTTATTTATTTAAATATATATAAAACAAAAATAGTTTCACTAAGTATTACATTCATCAAGCAATATTTTAAAAAAAAGATAGCCTGCAGCTGAATGTAGCAAACAGGCATGAAATGCAAAACGACATGCCAAATAAGCCCATTCTGAAAGTAACAAATTTTAAATCAGGAGTTTTAAGAAATCAACACACAATCTAATTTGATTCTAATTATTGTAATACTGCCTCTAATCCTTACTACTATGTGTCTCAATAAGAGATAAAGGTTTTGGAAATGTCCGATAGCATATATTTATTGCATGATGCTGAAAATTCTATGCTTCCATTTCTTTATTTCCAAGAAAGAATTCTTAACAAAATGCTGTTGCAGAAAAAACTGTTATTAATGATATATTACTTAGTCTTCATTCGTTTGTCCATCAGGGGCCGATGATGACCATGACTTCACTCAAAACGGAGGAGTTAATGGTAGTGGTGATGGGTGCGGAGGTGGCTGGCGAGCCCAATCCGGGCTCTGAAGAGTTGAAAATGTGGAGTTGGCAGGGATGGACATTTTAGCCTTTCATGCTGCGCGTCTCTCTTCTACTACCGTGACACGTCTGGGCTCAGCTGCATAGGCTCCCTGGGTGAGGGTGCTGCACCAACATGGACGGGCGAGGGCCTCCCAGGTGGCAGCATTGATGCCAAGGTTTCTGAGGGTGGCTTTGAGGCTGTCCTTGTATCGCTTTTTCTGCCCTCCAACTGTGCGCTTTCCCTAGCACAGCTCTCCATAGAAAAGCTGCTTTGGCAGATGACTGTCAGGCATACGGACAACATGTCCGGCTCATCTGGCCTGCAGGTCAGCAGAAGCATGTGGATGCTGGGAATGCAAACCTGCCTCAGGACTTCTGTGTCAGGGATCCTATCATGCCATTCGATGTGTAGCAGGTGGCAAAGGCAGCTCATATGGATCTGGTTTAGCTGCTTGGCGTGTCTGGCATAGATGGTCCGGGTCTCACTGGCACAGATAAGGGTGGGGAGGACTACTGCAGTGTAGATTTTTTTTAGCTTGGTGGTGAGGTTAAGACCGCTTTGCTTCCAGACGTTTCTGAGCAGTCTGCCATAGGCAGCACTCACTTAAGCGATTTTGTTGACTTCTGCATCGATGTTTGCTGAGTTTGAGAGAGTGCTACCCAGGTAGGTGAAATGCTCAACTGCTTTCAGGTGGCATCCCTTGCTTGTGATGTGCGGCTGCTGGTAGGGCAGGCTGTAGCATGACTTCGGTCTTTGAGGTGCTGATGGTCAGACCAAAGTCTTCGCATGCTACTGACAGATGGTCCACCTCTGCCTGCATCTCATGCTCAGTGCTGGCGTTTAGGGTGCAATCACCAGCAAACAGTAGTTATTAATGATATATTACTCAAATGTAAGTTGTGAGCAGGGGAGCACACTGCATCATCACAGTCGTAAGTGCTATGAACGCAAGAAAATGTAGTGATGCACACATTCCATAATTTCACTCATAACACACAAAACAAATTTGGAGTAACTTGGCAGAATTTTGCCTAATCAAAAAAAAAAATAAATAAATAAATAAAAATCCACAAACAGCAAAAACACACAAATATATCACACAGAATGAGATTGCATCTCTACAATTGCTAAGCATGCAAATCTATGCATACTTGCTATTAATGCTGAACCAGTCTTGAAATGTAAAGAAAGCAATGCATGTACAAACCACTCACAGAACTGTGCAACTTTCAATTACAAAGTACTTATCTAAGCAGCATATATTGCACCTAGTTTTTAAACTATGCTATGAGGTATGTTACAAGACACTTGCACGTGCACACACCTATGTCCCTGCAAGCACACACATACACCCTCCCACCTTTAGATGTAAATGCATTCTAAACAATTTAAGCTGTCAATATTACTATGCAAGCATGATAACAACAATTTTTAAAAATAAGGCATAACACTTTTATTTACTGGGCGTTAATCAGGATGCAAAACTGGTTAAATGTGTGTCCTTTCACTACATCATATTTACAAAGCTTCACAACCAAATCCAGTGTTAATGAAGCAAGCAAACAGTGGTATCCATGATATATATAATCACAACCACAAGTTAAATACACCTGTAAATAAAAGTGATAATCAAGAGCAGCCAGGAATGTATAGTTGTGTGCACAAATGAGCAGGAGAGATGACAGTGGTTTTAATATTGTAATGGACTCTGCAGAACATGAAATTCATTTTACATGCAAATTCTATCAAAACACAGCATTTTTGTGAAATGATAACATCGTAAATGTCTTGACATGTTTATCCCCTGAATGTTTGCAGTTCTTTTCCTTTGGTGCATCATCAAAGTACATGAAAATGTTGCCATAAATCCTGCTTTGCACATGTGACACAAATACTATTTTGACAGTCAAACATGTGGCTATATTCAAATTCTGAAAAGTAAAACTTTTCACATTATTAAAAAAACCTATAAGGATATGATGCAATCTTTATTTAACCTGGTGTTATAAAAAGTTCCAATTAAAAAAAAAAACTCCATGACTTTCTCCATGTTTGAACTCAGGTTTTGGACTGAACACTGCGACTTCCTTTAACAGTCGTTTTCAGAGCAGTGGGCATTCCTTTAGCATCAAAAACATATGGAAGAGATGGGCTGCTTTTCGAACGTCGTAAATCTAGAAGAAAAGAAAGAAGTCCTATTAACATGGCTAAACAAGGAATCAATGTCAAAATTTGCAAACAAGTTACTTAAAAGCTTGTTTTATACTCAACATTAGACATTTTATACACAATATAGTAGGTTTTTCTCAATTAAAACAAAATTCTTTGAAAAGTTTCAACATTTTTAAAACTATTTGATATGAAATATCCATTTCTTGTCAGGAATTTCACTTCCTTACTTTATTCACATACTATAAATATAGTTTCTGAGACCATAGTGACAACAAACATAAAAAGAAATGCATGCTCCTACACAAACACATGCAGACACACACTTAGTTGCACACAAACACACATATATTTGTAACTGAGTGGTGAGGTATTTGGTGTCTCAGCAACAAACTTCCAACACACACACTCCAACAACGCCAGGAACGGTTAGCAAGTGTGCGACCCTTTATTCCATAGGCTTGCACAATACAATAGCCATGGCTGCGACATGTCGTCAGAGGCGCTAAAAGTCAGGGCTTTCTCTTACCCCCTTCTTATACCTGTGGCATATCTGTTCTCTCCCCAGTCCTGTCTCAGCTCTGCCCTTATATACCTCTTGCAAAACTTAACTTTCCGTGATGCTCCTGTACGGGCGAAGCAATTTGGAGCTTTAACCCTAGTCAATCAAGGCCAAGCACCTTTTTCGTGATGCTCCAGGTCCACACCGATGTATTTGGAGCGCCAAAAGTGAGAACAAAGTCCCACCAAAACTAACTAGCGCTGGCCTACCGACCCTCTACATATTCAGAAATCCCCCTCGAATATATCAAACTATTTCTTGAAAAACTTTGTCATCATCCACAGCGTTAAAGCCTTTTTTTGTGCTAAACAAGTTATAAATCAAATCATAAATAACATGTAGCTGAAAATGAATTAAAAAAATATTCATGGTCTAGACTTGCAAATGTCTGTACGACTCTAAAACTATTTAAGTAAAATAAACAAGACCATAGCAACATGCAAAGCCTTAACACCAATCAGACACTTGTTTTGTGTGCTCAGTACAGTTGCTGCCAACAGGGGGTGGGGGGACCTGTGAGCATGTGACACCGTACTTTGATATTTGTAGTTATTACAGGGCCAAATGTTGATGTTATATGGAAGAAAAATGTACAGAGCCTGGCTAACCTCTTGGCTCTAAACGCCTCCGTCTGTTGGAGTCTCGACTGATATGTTCGGTAGTAGATGAAGAGGACTCCTTTCGCTGAGGAGCTGCTGACTGGGGACTGGGACTGCGAGCTCGTTGGTGGAAGGAGGGTGCTACAAACACAATGCAACACCATGCACACATTTCAACACCATTTTAAATACAAGCACATGCAAAATAGGAACAGCTGCTTAAAAAATAACAATAAAAGAAAGAAATTCTTTGAGACAAAAAACTGTATTCAATCCAGTTTGTGACTACTCACAGATTATTATTATTAGCACAAGTGCAAATGATGGACATGTCTGCATGTTTGCAAGAGGACAGATGGATCTGTGAAAACATTTAAGAGTGTATAAAAACAGACTGATTGTAGACTAACAGCGGACAGAAACCAGAAAGTTAATGCTAAACATTTAGAGCTGTTAATATCTCATCCAAAGCAACAACACACTAAGGGTGACAAACTTAACAGGAGATAGTCTTTCAAACAAATAAAAAAAAACTTTCACAAGATTCACCAAAAAATAAGTATGTACTATATCTAAAAAAAAATCTTAGCATAAAGACTTCTTGCGTAACCTTTCATAAAGAGAGTGACAATAAAAAGCTTTTTGTGCACCGTGCATAAAAGTACACAATAAAGTACACAATACCACCAAAAACACCTAAAACCTGGAATTGATGTGATGAAAGTTTGAAGTCAGGTATTCACCACTGCTGCAGAAAGTTGTTTAAAATAAACAAAAGAAAAAGCAAGCTTCATGTCAGGACAATCAATTAAAATGATTTTTTTCCCAATAAATTCAATTTCGTTGATAACCATACAAACATCACAAGTGCTACCCTGTGCTCTTCAATCACGTACACTGAGATTGAAACTAAACAAGAAAAGGGACTCTATTTCCTTCGCCAGAAAAACTTGGTTAGTAGCATTCATTGACTTGATCTTGAGATGATTATTTTTTTTTTCCATCTTTCTGTGTTCACAACAGCTTTCTATGGCTGTTTCAGTATTTACTTCAGCTTTTTACAGCTGATTTCAGTATAGGCATAAAATGTGTGGATGAACCAAGACCCACCTCCCTCTACCCTGACATAGAACCATTTCAAACTCCATGAGAGAGAAACCTGAAAGAAATAAATACCTAATGTCTAGTCAGGTCAACAAAAGGTGAACAAGCTCATCTGATACTTCCCTTATCCTTATATATCCTTATATATGCATGCATCAGTACTTTCCGGAAAAATGAGCTAGAATTCCTTTTCAAGTGAGCTCCTATTCTTTGTCTAGTTTTAAGGTTAGAAGTGTTTAACTGATCAATTACACCAGCACCATGATGCTCTTGTGGTTATACTATCAAGTGCAGTTAAACGAAAAAAATTTACAGAAATTTTATTCTTTTAAGACAAGTAACTTCAGACACTAATTTTGTTTAATCACAGCACATTTTTGTTATCACTAATAATAAAACTATGCACTTTAAACCTGCCAGCAATTTAATTTCATTTTTCACTCAGAATATCCACATAAAAATAGTCAGCTATATCCCTGAGCCTGCAGAAGCATATGATTAAATTGCTAGAACAGTGCTACACGGTCAACTAGGAGCACACATTTTAAATAAGCAAACTTGAAAACAGAAACTTAAATTAGACTTTAGTACATGAAATAGAATTTTATTGTCCATACCCCTTCGTATAGGGCGTCGCAGGCCAGATTCACCTTGCAGTTTCTCCAGCTGATCTCGCAAAACTGTACTTTCCATCTGATATTCTTTCCTCAGCTCCTGATTTTCTTTCAATGCTTGCAGATACTGTGTCATTGTTTGCCGATGTTCCTAGAAAATTTGATTTTAAATTAGTTGTTATTAGGTTGTTTTAATTAAATATCTTTTGTGTACATTTTTAAATGTCTGCACACTTGTGCACATCTGCATGCACACACACACATGCAAACACATGCATGCACATACAAAGCGGGCCATCAACACACTTGTGCTTGATACAAATGTCATACCTCTGTGGTACGGTGAAGACTGTTTTCTAAGTTTTTCACCTGGGACCGTAACTTTTGTAACTCAGCATCTTTCACGCGTGTCATGATCTGAAAAAGAAACATACAGCATAACACCACGAAAACAAAATAAGCTGCATTCCTCAAAAGTGTTAATTTCATCACTTCTACACCATGACTACAGTACTCCAATAAGCTATTCCATGTACATTCAAGAGCATCTTTTCGTCACCTGGGCATCATACAACTCTTCCTCCAAAGTAGCACTGCCTGTAGTGAGGTTCGCAGGACGGTTCTTGATAAAGTCCTTTAGTCGGTCAATCTCTTGGTTGACCATGTCATCAAGATGCGCATTGCTGCAAATATGCCAGAAGAGTAGTCAGAAAACATGACATTATATGGATCTCATATAAACATGACAAACTCAGACTCGAAATCTTAGTAACTAATGCCGGGATAAACCCATGAGGATAAATGATACTTTTGTAGTAAATTCTCTTTCTTCAAGATTTTATGGATCACATGACCACAGGCGATATTAGGCTACACGTGCTCTCTAACCATCAAATGTAGACTCCCTGACAGTGAGCTAACACATGCCTGGCATGCAGGGAGCTCCACTGGTCAGGTAAGCAGCATCCCGCAACACTCAACCAACCACAGATAGGTCAGGAAGGCAACAACTTCACATTATCTGTTGTCTTGAAAAAGGAGAATTTAAAATAAAAATTTCATTTCTTCTTTGACCTTACCAGATGACATGACGACAGGAGAAAAGAAATGAGGATGGAGGCAAAACAATCCTCCTGATTATCATGTCACAGCAAGTTGTGCAACCAAGATCAGGCCAAAAAATGCTAATTCCACTCATTGTCTTGTGACACAAACACTATCACCACCTAGCCACATGCAAGTCCTTCTGAATAATATAAAAGCTGAAGAAATGACTCAGCATTATGCAGGATGATGCACATCAATTACAACTAGTGAAATAAGCTCTATGTTTTAATGATGAAATTTTCCCAATTTTCTTGTAGATGCAAGTACATATGTCCACACTGTCTTGTTCATCTTACAACACCAGCGTTTTTTTCCATCACATAAACTGTTCAGTAGCTGATAAACTGTAAATTATAAAGTTAAAACACTGTTGTTTTTCCATTATTTCACACGGAATACAAATGCTTATTCAGTAATGTCATTGGATTAGTCTTTCTGAGTGTTGCATATATTTTTGTCTTTCAGATTTGATGTCATTAACACCTGTACAAAAAATATAATAGCTATATTGTGCATATATGTGTGAAACAGCTACCATGTAGGTAGGCCATATATGTGCAACAGAGTTGGAATGAGTGAGAAACCAAATGTAGCCAATCTCCTACAGCCACTTCATCTGGTAAAGTCAGAGTGGGGGGAGGGATTGGTGTTGTACACTGAGCCAGCAACTAAGGTTATATCATGGCAAGGGAGCCAGCCCTGTAAATAGATGCCACATGCAGAGAAAGAACAGTGTGCCCAAGATAAGAGCTGAACCCAGGAAGTCAACCCTCATGATACTGGTGACAGGCAGTGAAAACCAAACTGAAAATCTTTTTAAAGTACCTCAGCAGTATAAGGAACAACTAGAATGCTGACAGTGACATCAAAAGAGCTGTATTTAAAACAAAGTGTCATGCTAATGAGTACTACATATTAAAATAAACATATACTAATAAATACTATTTAATTTTGGAAGAATGCTCTCAAAGTGAAGATGTCATCAGCTCACTCTTACAAACACAGTCTTAGTGTTTCCACCTCAGCGTCTGCCTGTACACATGCAAACATGTGCATGTGCATGTATTATGTAGGCTAGTGAGCAGATGTGCATGTGGGTGCAAATATATACCTCGTGATAAGTTGGTTGATATGGCTTTCATAATCTTGTTTTGTCTGCCCCATTTTGATTTCCATCAGTTTATAATCTTCACACTTGCTTAGGTAATGCATCTTCACTTGCTTCAGCTCCTCTTTCAGCTTTTCTAACTCAGTCCTGAAAAGCCCCATACCTGATTTATTTTTTGAGACTTAAAAGATTACAATGCATTGACTGTTTACAGCTACATGAGTAGACATCCAACCTCCCTCAAAATAAATAAGAACTATGTCTGCATATTGTTTAATGATCTTGAGAATATATGAATATGACAAATCCTCAGAATAGCCTTCATTCAGTTAGTAAATATTTTTCTGAAAGATTGTCACATACTTTTAAAAACATAATAGCCTTACTTAAAAAATGAAACATGAGAACAGAAAGATGTAAATTGTCATCTGCGCCACATCAAACTTCAGATATGTCTTCATCAAAAACTATTTTTAAAAGAAACCCAGTTGTATTCACAATCTAAAAATGTATCTGATAAATCCTCTGATAAGCACCATAAAAATTGAAATATTTATATAGCAATGTTAAAATATTTATATCAATAAAAATTAGGGATTCTTTTAGGACCACCTAAAAAGGTCTTAAGTTCTAGCTAAAATGCCCAGAGGCCTGAATATTATTTAAGTCAAATTTATTGCTTTCGCAAACAAAATAGATAGCCTAACAAGAATAAAATCAATCTCAATCTTAAATCTTGACTGTGGAAAGCCATTAATATTTTTGTTGCCTTCAGTCAGAACAGGAGTGGTTCCACAAATGGCAGATGTACGGCTAGAAAAAAAAAACACCTACTCATGGCGACGGCGAATCTCGTTGACAAAATCTTCATTGTACATAGTTATCAGGATCTCCTTATACTTGTCTCTCTCATGCTGCAGCTCCTCTTCATATGCCTTCTTCATGGCATCCAAAGCTAGGCAGACAAACACCTTTGTATGCTAATATTCTCCTGCTCAATCTCTGTACATTTGTCACAAACTCTTAAAAGCATTTAAAAAAAATTAGCATGAATGTATTATTCTTGTAAGTTTTAATCAAGACAGATAGTTGTCAGTTTAAAGTTAACAGCTATGCATTCTTTTCATGAGCAGAACTCTTGTTAACATCTTGTAAGATATGAACCATCTTCTTGAAGCCCACCTGCTTTGGTATTCCTTGTTTCTTCAGCCAAGGCCTCATCCTTCTCTTTCTTTAATAGTTCTAGCTCCTGTAAAAAAAAATTCAATGACAAGATGAAGTGTGGTGCTGCATTATCATTAAGAAATTATTATGGAATGAACAACTGCAACAACAAAAAGACTATTAAAATCACCACTATAACCACAAAAACTCCCAAAGTCAAACAAGAACCAAACAAAAACTAAAGATGGCTAATCATGGATCACAGATGAACACCCTGGACATAGTGCAGGCTAAACTGGCTTGAAAGAATGCCATGTTATTGGTAATAATTTCTTTTTTTTACAAAGACAAATTTTACAATCTGAAAGACCCTCAAAAGCTTTGAAAAGGCAGATGACAAGCCAGACAAAAAAAAGAATGAAAACAAGGGACTGAATATAGTGCCCTACAGCAATACAAAATATCCCAGAGATATTGTACCTCATACTAAAACATGGCTCCTTCCCTAATGGAGTAATTAGGGTAAAAGAGTAATCATAGTTGTAAGCATCATTTCACAGTTCAAATCAAAAGCAACTGGGTACAAAGTGGCCCTCACACTTGTGAGTCAACAGTAATCATACACTTGTTAATCACATCCATGATGCATTTAATGCTCACCTCCTCTACATTAAGACTTTTGTCATCCCTCTGTACCAGACTGGGAGGAGGCTGGCTGGGCAGTGGAGGCAATTCCTCATCCTCAGACTGAAACAACACCAACCACAATGCATAACTTCCTTTATTAATCATTTACTCTTTAATTAAAGGCTTAAAATCCACTGTCTAGCAGGAAAGAATGGTTTGATTAGGAGGGAGAACCATTCTTTCCAGGCCGAAAGTAGAAGTTTGGCTTTTAAGCATCAAAGTTTTCTATGAGCAGTCAATAAAAGTCATTTTAAAAACAGGGCTGAATAACTTTAAACACTTACATGAGGTGTGTCAAAGGGAACTATGCAACAGCAATCATCTGGCCAATTTTGGACTTAATATTGGTTTCAAGAATGCCATGAAACAAATGTCTGTTGTAGTATGCAGGCAACAAGACCATGACTAAGAATAGTGTTAAAAACCTCAAAAATATTTCATCTAAAGAAAGCTTAAAGTACACACCAGTTCAGACAGCTGACTCTCATTGACTGTCTTCAGTTCCTGGTCCACAAGCTGCCGCAGGCTCTCATGGCTTTTTCCATCCTCAGATAAACACTCCTTCACCTTACTCAAGAATCGCTGTAAAGATATTCCAGAAATAAAGAAAATAATGTGATTTGGGCCACTCAATGATGGGACTAGAAATGCCCTGTCCAAACCCTGGTGAAATAGGTAAAGCAGCCAAGATAATGAATTTGTTGTGGATGGATTATAAGTGAACTGTTATAAAAGATTTGTGCAGGTCTTCCTGAGAAATGAGAATTCTAAGATTGAATGAAGATTCAATGACACAAAAACAATATTTCAAAATTGAAGAATAATGAACCACAGCAACTCATAACAAACTGAAACTTTCTGTGAAGCTGCTAGCATTAATCTTAACTTATTAATCTACAAAATACCATTTGCACATTCAGAACTTCAAAGATGAACACAATAAAATTTTAATTAGACAGTCAAACATAAATACAATTTATCTGGGAAGATTTTTTTCCTCTCCTCTATTTGATTTGCTTGTCAGCTGGTACAGGTTTTAAAGACAGTAATTGAATCCTGATATTTCATTTCTGCACACCACTGTCTCACCTTAAAGTTTTCTTTTTGCACAATTATCTGTTTGGTCATGCGCTGCAGCCTGTCGCTCAGCTGAGTCTCTGACTCTTCCTCATTGGCTCGGATAGCGCTGACTGCTGTCAGGACATCCTGCCTCATACGCTCTACCTCGTCGTCATGCTGGGTGCTTATTGATTGCAGCTCACTTTCTAAGGCTGAACATCGCTCTTCTAGAAGCTCACGCTCCTGCTGAAGGCCCTCCCATGCTTGCTCCACCTGATGGTACAATAGACTCAAGCTCTTGAAAAGTGATACCATAGTTTAAAGCTCTTGAAAAGTTGCATGAACCTGGAAAGCTTCCTAAACCAAGAAATAATGAAACTGTCTCAAGAAAAATATTTTTGTTAGTATTTTTCTTATACAAAACGCACTCAAAAATTTAACACACAGACCCAAGAATTTCAATGCTAAAAAATAGTTTTTATGTTTATACAAAAATAACATAAGTAATAAACGCTGACAGAATCTATGATATGGCTATGGTGCATTTTCTTACTTTAGTTTCTTCCTGCTTAAAAAGGTCAACGTGGGCCTCATGGCGCTGTTGAGCAAGGTTCAACTCTTCTTGTAGTTTCTGCTCCAGCTTTAGCACATGCTCGTTCACCTGTGCCCAGTCTTGTGTGGACCCAGATTCTCCCAGTACATTCTTCAGTTTGCCAACATGGGATGCTATTACCCTTAGTGTCTCCATCTCATCATCATACTTGGTGTCCATCACATCCTCCAGTGGACCCAAGAGAGAATACACATCAATCTCTCCATCTTGGCTGCCATCCAGTGAGGTGTTCTGCTGACGAGCTGGTCGAGAAGCTCTTAGTCTGTCTAGCTCTTGCTCATGCAGCAGCTTCATTTTACACATCATGAATGTTACCTGGGCAGCGAAGATAGCTTCCCTGGTCAAAGTCTCGCTATATTGATTACCATGCAGCAAACTGGAAAGTTCTGGTACTTCAGACACCACCTCTACCTGGTTTTGTCCTTTGCCTGATAACAAGCATGCTGCTTGGTCTTGCCTGGACCCAGCCTCTCTCTGCAAGCAAGTAGTTAAGTTGTGCATGAAAGAAACTAACCTTTTATGCAATGTTCTCTGTACACTAGCCTCGCCTTCTGAGCTATTCTCTTCCTCCTCTTCCTCAATGTCATCTAGCAAAGCTGTTTCACCAACTTTAGCCAGTTCATCAATGAAGCTAAGCTGGGCAGTAAGGACAGACCTCAGAGACAAGATCTCTCCGAAATTGTTGATGGTGCTATCCAAGCTTTGAAAAGGCACTTCCAGGACATCTTCTTCATTGGGCTTAGCAGAGATAGCAGCATGCTGCTCACGAATGCCTGCCAACACGGATTCACGGTCTAACCTCAGCTGGCTGACCACCTTGTCCCATTGGTGAGCAGATTCTGTGGTCTTGGCAGAACGAATTTTCTCCTTGTATTGCTGAATATGCTTTTCCATAATTGTAGACACCTCTGAGCAAACTGTGTCCAGCACATTTTCTGGACCTTCCACTATGGTCATTTCCTCACTTTCCTTGGAGATAATGATAGCTAGGGCCTTGATGATCTTATCCTCATAAGCCTTTGAAATCCCCATAACCAGCTTGTGCCTCTCTTTCAACCGTTCAATGAATAAGTTTCTCACACACTCTTTGGACTCCTTATCACGTGTACAGCCTGATAACCGCTTCTTAAGGCAATTAAGAGCAAATGTCAGCTCTCCCTGAACGAGGCTTCTCAATGTCAAATGACTAGCAGAGGACCACAGTTCATCACAGGTTTTGTCCAAGTTTTTCCCTATGAAAGCATCCAGCTGAGATCTCATAAGGGCCTCAGTGGCCAGGAGTTTATGCTGAACTTTTTTGTCTTTCTCTTCACTTAGATTCAGATTATGCCCAAATGTGCCAGAGTACAGTTCTCCTTCCATTAGAATCTTCTCTGCAATCAAGTCTGCCTGCATGGCTAACACATCAGAGACCACATTCTCCACATGCAGAGTCCGGCACTCTTGCTCCAGTTTTTGGTGCAGTGACAAAAGTTTTAGACTCAGCCCACCCACCATCTTTAACACTGGGTCCTGTTCTTCCTCCTCTGTCTCTTCTTTGTTTTCACCAGCCTTCTCCTCTAGCAAATTGGCCATCTCCACCAGTATCAATGCCTCTAATGATAGCCTGTTAGCATAGTCATGCAGTTTGTCTGGGGTATCTGTAGCACCATCCCCAGCCCCTGACTGCTGGGCTCTTGTCTTGTTGATCTCAACTTTTTGAGCATTCAGCAGCTGCATCAAATGCCAGTCATAGGTAGACAATGTATGATGCTGTTCAACAAATTCACACAGACTTGCTAAGCGTTCCCGAACATCATCCACTGTTGTAGTTTCTCTTTCCTCATCATCACTGTCCTCTGCATCGTCCTCAAGAGAGTCAAGCAGCTCGCCGATCTCCTGAATACGCTCTTTGACTTCACACATGCACTGGGCCATACTAGATGCTCCACCATCCTTGAAACCTGCACAGCCCCCACCACTACAACTTCCTGCAGAGACTCTGCTGGTCCAGGCACAATCTCCTTCCTCTTGGATCATATTAGCTAGCTTGCCAAGCTTTCTGCCGCAACCATCAATGTGGGACATGAGCAGCTGCTGTTTGGATGCTTCCTGGAACTCCCCACCTGGGCTGGACACAACATCACTAAGAATTTCTTTCAGACCACTGTTGGTCGACTTCAACTGTTCTTTTATCTCCTTCAATCTGGACATAATGCACTGGCTGTCTTGTGGGGACAAAGACCTCCTGCTCTCAGCTGCCAGAGGATTAGATGCTGTCTTTTCAGCAAGTGCCTTCTCCATCGAGCTGATTTTGTTGTCTAGTTGGCTCAGCTGGTTTTCTATCTCTGTGGACATGCTAGTGTTGACTGAATGATGGGCAGTGACTCCAAGCTTAGCCTGAAGAGCAGCAGTGCTGTTAGCATTGGCCAACTGGCTGGATAGTTGATCGACCCTTCGCACGATATTCTCAAGCTGTTCACGAAAAAGACAATTTCATTTGACAGAAAATTTTTTAAAAAACGCAAAAATTCTGTAGCAAGCATGTTTCTGGGGCTGGAAATCTTGTCAATAAAATCTAAGACACATAAGTGGAGTACTTTCTATGTAAACAAGATGAATGCAGAAAAGCAGAGAATGTATATCAAAATGCCACCAGAAAGTTCCTTAAAAAAATTAATCATGCACTCACACAACAATAACTCACAAAACACTATCCTGGTCACAAATGAAGTCATGCAATATTTAAACCAGCAACATTTCATAAACGTATAATGCAATTCAAGCACTAACAGAAAATCATGCTACATGCAAAATAAATAAATAAAATACAAAGATTATTCTTAAGCATTTTCATAAGCTTTCTCTGGGTACTTTAAAAATTTTAATGGTGTATATTATGATATACACATTAAAACATTGGAGCAGGGGGCTGGAAAGTAATAGCACTAATTATATCTCTGTTGGTGTGTGTCTTAGATCTTTACACATACTTGAATGTCTACATTACCTGCTCTCTGTAGGACGTTTCCATTTGCTGCATTTCTTGTTCCAGCTGTTTGTCCCTTTTTTCTATCTTATCGTATGAGCTGTAAACCTCATTTACCTCTTTCTTCAGTTTCTTAAGCTCAGCTACAGCTCGATCAAACTTGCCCTTAAGCCCATGGTATTCATCCATGATCTTCTGGCCACCAGATGATGCATCTACGGTGATGTTATGGTGATAATCCTCCCCTGATGCTTCTGGGAATCTACCCTGTGAACTTTCATGTAGGTTGTCCTGCATTAACAGACAATGATGACCTATTTCATCTACCATCTCAGCCAGGGTAGCAGCCTCTTTTTTTAGGTCACTGGGCACTTTAGCTAAGTAAGCGTCAAAATGATCATGAAGTTGCACCAGAAGAGAGTTTACCTCCTGAAGGTCAGAATCAAAAATAAGGATGACATGGAGGAGGTCTTCCTTCTCGGCACAAGATTTTTTCTGATCAAGGTCTTCAAACTTTTCTATCAGCTTGAGTTGAAGACCTTGTATTTGCTTGTTTAGCTCGAGGACAGTCTTCTGAAGTTCCTCCTTTTCTGGGTCATCATGTTCTGATGCTGAAGAAGAAGTTGAACTCCTGCTCAGGCGTGAAGCCAGCTTTGTGTTCTCATTCTTCAGGTGGTCCAGATGTTGCCTGAGAACATCATTATCCTTTTCGAAAGTGGCTACTTTGTCCCTGAGAGAAAGAAGTTGCTTCTCCATGGTGCTGATTTGGTTCTGCAAGGTCTGCTTCTCCTCCTGCAGCACGTCTATGTTGTGGCTGAGATCAGAGTTCTCACTCATTTCTGCCTGCAGCTCTTCATTCATGTCCACCATTTTGCGGTCATTCTCGATCAGCTTCTCCTCCAGCTGCGCAATGATATCATCCTTCTCACTCAACAAATCGGCCATGTTGGTGGTAATGTTGTCCTGCAGAGTGCTATGTCGTTCCTGGTATGAGTGCAGCTGCTCCTTAAGCTCATCCACTTGGCTCTCCAGCTCGTCTCGCTCTCTACCAAAAGTGTGTTCCATTTCCGAGACCTGCCTTTTGAACTCCAATTTCAACTTGTCACACTGGGATTCTTTGTCACGCAGCTCAGACCGGGCATTCTGCAGCTCCCGCTCCTTGTTGTCCAACCGCTCCTTTAGATGGTTATACTCATGCTCCACAGCCTTCAGTTTCAAAATCTCCCGATCCTGTTCCCTAGTTTTTTGCTGTTGACTCTTCATATCAAGCTCTAGCTGACGACCCTCACGTTCTTTTGATTGCATGGACTCACGTGCCTTTTCCAGCTTATGCACATTGTCCTTCAGCTGGCCTTCAAGAGAACGAATGCGGCGATTCCATTCTGAGGAAAGTTTCAGGAACTTGTCTTTCTCTTGCTTGTACTCTCTGAGAGCTTCAGATAGAGCTTTTTCTGTACCTGTCAGCTTAGATACTGACATGTCCAGTTTAGACTTCAGCCCTTCAATTTCCATTCGCTGCTTTTGTACAGTGTCCTTAGCCTCCTTCAGCTGCCGCTTCATAGTTTGAACCTGACAACAGAATGACGAGAATATAAATGCTGTTAATTATGCCTGTCTCTAAACCACACCAGCGACACAAAAATGCAAAATTTTGGCATGTGTAGGCCTCACCCTATCCACTTTTCTGCATTTATCAGTTTTTAATCTACAGACCATGCACTCTTCCCATTTTCTCAGCTTTGTCACTACATTTTCGGATACATTTAGATTTTGAATTTGTGCGTGTACACAACATCAACTGCACTCAGGACGAGAAGTGTTTCTGCCTCTTGCTCCATGGATTTTCTTGATTATTTTATAATAACTCATACTTCCTTGGTTACAGAACTGACAACAGTGTGCCACTAGAAGTTATTATTATTGTATCTTGTTGCTGTAAAGTGCTTTGATGGTGGGGAAAGGTGCTCTAGAAATTACATTATTATTAATCCTGAGGCCTTCTAACTTCCACAATAAATCTGGTGCCCAATTTTTGTTAGATGGACAGACACTAAAGGCATGAACAAATTACAAACTCATGACCTTCTGAAGTATGCACCAACCACACTAACCTCCCAAGCAAAACCTACATATGAGGAAATGTTTTTCTGCTTCTTCTTGGAAGCAAAATAATACTGTAATAAATTCTTAAAAGTTCAGTGAGAAAGGAAAATTGTTCTCCATACCTGAGATGGGTCAATCTGCTGTCCACCTTGTTGACTCCAGCGACCATTACCAAAACTACCGTCAAGACTCTGTATCACACAGGAATAGGCAGATATTTCCTTTACTGATTAGACCCAAATGATAGATGGAATCTGAACATGTTTTCTCTTTCTCTTTTTTCACCCTTATCTCAGTCTCTTTTCCTCTGTCTCTCCCTTCCGTCTCAGAATTTTATCACTCACCCCACCCACCCACTACTTACCAGGGAGGACAGAGAGAAGCAAAAAGAGGAGGTGCGTAGAAAATTCTTTGTTTCCTTTTAAAAAATGGTGATGGTGAATTAAAAATATATTACTTCATTTAGGGGGGTAACATTTCAAAAAAAATTCTGCATAAATAAAATGTTCTCTTGTAATGCTCAGGATAGGTTTGGGGTTTTTTGTTGTTTGTTTAGGTTATGACTTGTTCATGAAAACTGAAACTGAGAATAACATGCACATAAGTCTTCAGTACCGTAGGAATTTTAAAAAATCATAAACAATAAAGAAGGACAAGCAGTATCAGTAACTGACATAAGAAAACATGGGAAGAAAAAATGCCTTCTACTAAAAAGGAAAAAAGCTACATAGCATTTATGAAAGCAACCAGCTGATCTGAGACAGACCTGAGATGACTCTTTCTGAAGACGTGATTTCAGATCTATGTTGGTTTCATGCATTTTTACCAGCTGGTTTTGTGTCTTATCAAGACGCTCTTTCAAAGATTCCACCTAGACAAAATCATGTATAAACATGGCAAAAACACACACACACACTGGTAGCGAAAAAGGGGTGTGAAGGTGGAGGTTACGTATCATGTTACACAGGAAAAATACATCGTGAATACATGGGAAATATGAGGAAAAGGAAGGTATATAATCAAGCTGCAAAACAAAAAAATGTGAGTAAATTATTGCTTTTCCTAGTTTCTCAATAAAAATACTTAGCACTACAGAACATTCGAAACAGATGAACCTATGTAGTGTTAGGCATTTAAAAGAAAATGCTTTTACTTAAATTACCCTCTGATAACTATACATCACTTTCAAATGTTTGACAAATTCTTTCCTTCACAGCCAATCTGCATTCTTACCCACTATTTGCATATGAGCTTGTCTTCATTTTACCAATAAAGAAGCTGCCAAAAATTAGGCCAATTATTTGTTGAAGAACTGTGACTGGCAACTGTAATCTTTTTTTCTTTTACTATTGGGTTCAGCTTATTTCAATACCTCTGACTCAAGCATCTCCACCAAAATACCATCACCAATAGCATCTTTAAGTCCTCCATCAGTGTTGTCCTCAAGTCCTCCATCTGTATCAGTGTAAGGATCCTGCAAGTGCAGCAACAACACACATGCATACAACACTCCATGCCACTACTGCCTGCACATCTAAAATACACAAGAATGCACAATGGCAAGATGGGGTGGGGGCACGCTCAGTTGCTGTCTTTTTTTTCTGTGAACAGGGAAAGAGAAGTAATTAAGCATGCAGACCGGTCAAAGGTCATTCAAACAGTGTTTGGGATAGGCCAGTGAAACAACACTGCCAACAAATGTCACTTCCCAAAAAGAACTTAATTTGTGTTCTGACATCTGGTAAAAGAAGAGAGATAATTTCGTAGGAAAATGAAAGCACTGCCTTTTGCATATGCCACTTTGAAAACAAAAGCTCCATGCAAACTCCTTATTCTGTTTGTAAACAACATGCTGACAACACAAGACAGTCCATTCAGTATTTGTAATCACCCATTCACAGCTCGCAGCCATGCTTTTTGTAAAAGGGAAGCAAGAAACAAAGCAACAGTGTGGAAAGGCATGAACCTCTCTGATTCTTCACCTGAATATTAGGCTTGGATACATCTTTCCTGTGTCAGGCTGAACAATATTCTTACAACAATCCTCAAGGTGTCTACATACATTATCAATAGCCTTATGGTTCACTATGAAAATATTTTCTAATTTTTTTATAAGAGTTATTCAAATCCAAAAAATACATCTCTTCTTTTGAGCTTTACTGCCATAACTTTATAAGCAGACTACAAAATGCATTCCCTTTAAGGTATAGCTAAATGTTATACATAAAAACGAGTATGAATGCAGTTTAACTGGAATAAACTTCTTCCACATTTGAAATCATAGAAACCTACCTCTGAGCTCACCACTGTATCTAAGTCATCCTCTGTGTCTGAAAGGGTCTGAGACAATTTTGTAGAAGAGCCCCCGGTTCCATGCCCAGATGAAGATGGATGGTAGTCAAAGCCATCATCCTCTGGTGGAGGCGAATGAAGACGAGGAGTTTTAGCGCCACGAGATTTTTCTTTTACACGGGCACTGGGAGACTTTGCCCGCCGCATCATCTCCCTCTTCTCCTCCTCCTTGCTGATCTCTGTGATGATATTGCGTTTGCTACGTCGACTCTCAGCAGCGTGGGACAATGAGCCGATTACACTGTCACTGCCTTCAACGTAGCGGCTGATGGGAGGTCCTCCAGCTTGGCTCCATAGGATAGAATCTGCTGATGGACTGTGCTGCCGGGGAATTTTGGATGCTCGTGGTACAGATTCTGCTTTTTCAGCAGAGTCTACAATAGTGTGGCTTGAGGAAATGGTAGGCTGGGTTTTAACTGAAGGGGTAGTAATAGGTGAGGCAGAAGCACCACCAGTATCTATATTCGTGTTGAACTCTTTGATGCTAAATATCTTGCCAACATTACTCGGATTAACGTCCGAATAATGTCGACGGATATTGCGTACTCCTGGTTCCTTCTTCCCAGAGTCTTGCTGGCCGACCAGTTGAAATGCTGTCTCTCCCTTGGCGCCAGTAACTACAGTTGTGACTGGCAGGGCAGGGGAGCTGTTTCTAAGGTTCCCACTCCCAACATCAAAGTCATCCACAGCACGAGCATTCAAGCCTGCCAAAGCTTTGCCTGTAAGTGTTGAAGACAGGCTCAGCTTTGGTTTGGAGCTGTGCAAATCCATGCAAAGACGGATGGCTTTCATCCAGTTGTTGCGTATGCCTGATGTCATGGCAGCCAGAACATATTCTCCATTCTGAGTCTATTTAAAAGGGAAAAAAACAAACTCACTGTAAATTTATGTACTACATCCTTCAAAGCTACATTACACCAAAAACATACAAAACACTGAGATATTCTTTTAAAATCAATCAAATTCCATAATGGCACACCATTGTGCATTTGCCGATCTAATTACTTCGCTATGATTTTGCAAAGTAGCCAACTTACTTCTCTTCAGGCCATGCAGCATTTTCTGAGATGTTTTAAGCAAGCACAAGTCCATTCTTTTCTTTTGCTTACTTCTTATTTGCTTGCTTTTTATTCACATTATTTATGTGAACTGCCAATTATCAAACTTTTACCATGAACTGAAATGTTTTTGCTCGCAAACAAGTGTGTATGTACATAAGACATGCTCACCCCAGTGCATCCACATACCCATAAATACACAATGTTAAAAATAAAATTCTTACCTTACACAAGAAAGGTTTAACTTAAAAATAATGCCAATTATAACTGCATGTATGCTACGCAAAGACACACACCTTAATCTTGAAGCCACAATGTCGTGCCATGCTGACTTCTGAAACTTCATAACATGTGGAGAGATCAATGCGGCCATCCAATGCATTGGTCTCCTCTGCTTTTGCATCTTTGAAATAACGTAAAGAGTTACCAGCCAGAACAAACCAGTGCTTCCGAGATTCCTGTAGATATGAATAGAATGGCAGGTCACATACGTAACACTAACAAAGTAAGCAGCAAGCATAGCTATATTTACCTATATATCTGCATATATCTATACACATACATATATAAACACACACCCCCATGCACGTGCAACACACATGGTCTGCCCAATTCAGGTTAATTAAAGAAGAAATATTCATCAACAACAAACAATTTAATCTCATTTATGCAATTACATCTTTAATGGCTTTGAAAGGCATAGACAGATTTTATTTATATTAAAATTTATGCATTCTAAGATAAAAGTATGGAAATTTATTGTAATTTCTGAAAATAAATGATAATGATTTACATTTAATATTTTTCTTCGTGGCATGAATTATATGAGAAAAGAACATCTTCACTTTCAAAAATGATCTTGGAAATCTAACTACACATATGACTGCAGAAATCACTTCATGCCTAAAGTAATATGGCCCCACATTACCTTATCTGATGGTCCCTGTTTTATGAGCCACCCTTTCTTCATGTAGACCAAGTCCTGAAATTGGATATAAATTCAGAATGATGCTTGTATCTGCTTATCTCCAGCAAGAACATAAAATTAAAAGCACATTTTCTCTCTATCAAACTTCTTTTAACTTTTTGCCTCAAAGTTCCAAATTAACTTTTAACTTACAATTTACATTACTTTAACTTAAACTGTAGAGAATCTGGATGAAAGCAGACAATTCTTTATAATTAACAAGGATTAGTTTTCATTTTTAAAATCGTCATTCTCCCTGCCCTCCCCCACTTCCTCCCCAGCAGAAGTGAAGTCCCTTTCCCTCACCAAAAGTGCTTGTGTATGTAACTATCTTGGTCCATTTACTACCACAAGTGTGTGCTTGTGTACTTGCATGCATGCTCATGAACATGTGCGTGTGCGCACACACACCTACTGATGAAAAAAGTTTGAAATGGGAAAAAAGATACAGAGAGTAATATTCTGATTAGCCAAAAAATATTCCTTATTTTACTGCAGTGCAAAATGTGACGGAAAAAGGAATACTTCAAAGTCATCAAGCATGTCCTGCAAACTGATAAGAGAGTTAAAAATAAAGGGAAAGTCATACTTCATAAAAAATTAATCTTCATTTCACTGCCCTGCATTTTCTCCACTTTTTTTTTCTTTGTCTGAGGAAAGAGAGCACAGCTTGTTTCTAAGGTAAACAGGTATGGCTCAAGAAGGCAGCAAGCTGAAGTGTAGTTCAGGATGCTGGTGTGTGTACAAAGCTGCTGGTGAAGATTACACAGGGAATGCCAATGTTTGCACTCAAAAATTGTCCACTCTTCCCGTGATGAAAGAACAGCATGGTGCGCCAAAATAAACAGTGGAAAAATGCAACTATATTTATATACTGGGCATGCATGATTTCCCCCTCCACCAAACACACATACCAGAATTTTACAAATTGGTACACACTCATAGAAGCAAGCTGCAGAATAATTCAATGAAACTGCATGCCTTTTTTAATTCCACATTAAACAAGGACTACTTTATACTAGATGCTCACTACTTGAGATGTTCTTTACTGTGCAGAAGGATTTCTGACAAGAAAAAGTGTTTTGCTCTCGCTAATGTAAAAGGCCATAACCATAAAGCCTCACTCAGAAAACATGAGGGAGTAATACTTGCCTCATATTTTGTTGGTGATGTGTCAGAAGCAGAAGAGGCAGACTGAGTCTGGGCTCTACCTGTAGCACTTAATTCTGAGCTTCGGGCCATCTAAAGAGTACAAGCCATCATTGTTCTTTTAATGATATTATCTCAAATAAAATTTGTTTCAGATGTGCCTCAGGTTCATCTAACAGGAACAGTGGACTAACATGATGAGTCTTTCTAAGAAGCATAAATCACAAAATGATCAATGCTGCATTATGAAATAACTTTTACAGCAAACTGATCACGTATCTGTCCATTTTGAAGAAATTTGACCTTGGCCCATGCTATGACATACAAAAATTGACTGGCTCATATTAAGTCCTACACCAGCGTTTCTCAACCTTTTACTTGTGACGCCCCCCCAGACGAATAAAGGTACGTCCGCGCGCCCCCCTTAGCCACTAATACCTATATGAGATATGAGAAAATGACCGCCTTTGCGGCCCCCTTTTCAGCAGCTTGCGCCCCCCTTGGGGGGCGCGCCCCCCAGGTTGAGAACCGCGGTCCTACACAAAGAATTCCCATTTAAAAGTTTGACACCTAAAGAATTTATTCTTCACTTCATATTCCTCAGGTGTAGAATACCCACTCTGAATGTTTGCAATAAGTGCAAGCCCCCACCTATTTCAACACAGGATTTGTTTGTGTTATATGCCATGCTAGCAAAAAGGCTATATCCCAGCAATTTTAATACAGGACCTTCAACTGTTTCACTGTAAATACTCTACTGATAATTGCCACCAAGGCAGTCTTGAAAAACTCATCTTGGAAGCCAGCTGAAAAATGTGATTGGCTTATTACTTTCCACTTATTTGGTGTACACAGGCGCATTTGTAAACCATAACACCATGCACCCTTTGGGCAAAGTATAAATGTATACACATCACCATCACATCCTAAAATAAAAAATATGAGACAAGCACCAACAAAATGTATATGCCAAACACAATTCAGGCAAATCAAAGCATAAGCTTCCTTTAAAAATTATAAGGAACAGAAAAACAACAGAATTGTTATTTTACAGTGACTTCAATCATGCATGCGTAGTGAATAAGTAAAAGGCACCCTTGATCGGGAGAAGGAAATGAAGCACCTGGTGAACAGGATTTCCTGGAGCAAAATTTAATTCTAACCGATGAGGAGTCAGCAGGCTGTGACCATAGGTCGCATGATGACTATATGACTACAGTCCATAGCTGGAGCCAGCGGGTTGCATAGTATTCATCAGCAAAGCTAAGAAGTTCCTACCTTGAGCTCGTCTGTCTCATTGCCGTCAGTCTCGTCAGCACTCATGCTTTGTGACAAGTCATCGCCATCTGTGCGGAACCCACTGCTGGATATGGACCCTGTGCCCCTGTCAAAGTTGTCCAGGCTGCATGCATCTCGGGGAAGGGTAAAGTGAGTGCTGAGGTCCTTGAGACTGGCTGAGCGTTCCCTCGCAGGTCGGGATCGCTCTTTGTTACCACTTACAAACTTTTGTCCCCCTGAACGCTCTTCCAGCAACCCTCGATGAGCAGCAGAACTAGTAGAGGAGGTTGAGGAGATTGAGCTGGAAGAGTTGAAAAGCGAAGGGTGGGCTGCAGGGGCTGTTAGCAAGGGGTTAGAGGGGTGCACACGCGAGGGCCAGGAGGTACGAGGGATGTTGAAATAAGGGCTGACAGACAGGGCGCCCACCTGCTTGCTGTCCCCTCCCCTTCGGCTGCTAAGCACATCCAGGCGGTCACCTGAACAGCTGAGGAACCGAGATGATGCCAGAGTGCTGGCCATCTCCTTGTCTTGTGTTGTCAGGTCATGCAAAGAGGAACTCTTGCGCATGCCTTCCTGATGGTTTTTATCATATTTATGCTTCAGGCTGCGCACCCCTTTAAAAGTTGCATAAGCTGGTAAGTCACTGCTTTGTGGAGGCTGCTGGTGCAAGCGATCTATTTCCAGGTTACTTTTCATCCCCTCTGTGTGAGAGTCACCATCTTGGGCAGGCTATGTAAAACAGAAATCACTACTAAATATGTCTACTTTGGAACACAATAAAATGAGTGCAGCAATACCATAAGCTGAAAGGAGCATAATCTACCTATCCACATTTGATTTCGATTAAAAAAAAATCCATTCTTTGCAAAAAAGTTGACAGCAAAAATCTTTAAAAAATGTTATGACAGTTTATTCCACATGTTATAACTCAAAGATACAGTTTCATGCTTCACTGGTCAAGTCATATACAACAATCATGCCAGTGACCTAACTAAATACAGCAGATGAAACAAAAAGTGGTTGTTATTCAGCCGATTTTTTTTGTTAAAATAAAGCAACGCCAGAAGTGAAATAAAAGTCAGTGTTACCTGCACATTCTCTTTGTTGCTTATTAAGTTAGGTTTTCGGCGAGGTTTGATAGACTTCAGGTTATTTGGAAATTCAATCAATACATCATGCCACCTGTAAGCAAAAATAATGATTTTACATAAATCACAGTAATCTTTATGAAAATAAGGTATAGAATCTTGTTTGACTTGTGGGTCATAGTTTTGTTGACAATGACACCAAATTTAGATCTAGACTATGCATCAGGAAAGATGTGAATCCCCTCCCCCCTCACCACTTCTTCAAATGATGGTTGAATGTGAAGAGTTAGTTACTGCTACATAATATTATCATTTTTAAAGTAAAATTTATCTTGAGTCATGCAAATTTAGTCTTGCTTCCACATCCCTACACGTGCTTGCAACTGCTCGATCAAATATGTACTCCAGCTGTATCCCTTATCTCCTAAAGACTAGCCTACTAAGCTGCCCTTCGACCATAGATCACTCAGCTGTGGTGAAAAAGTCTATAAATGTTCACACCCAGCCTAAAGAAATCATGTACACTTTCTAAAAGCAAACACCCATACTCCTCCTTAAAGGCAATGGATACCTGGCAATCCTTATACTTTAAAGTTTCCAGTCACCAATCCTGCTAATGCACAATCTCTAAAACTACTTTTACAACAGAAATAAAAAGTAAGAACCAGTTAAAGCATTGATATGTAAGACAAGTGTGAATTTACAAAATACTTTCTCACTGTACTGTTGTAAATCTTTTTGGGCAACTGGGTAGGGGAGACTGGAAAAGGCAAAGGTGGGGGGTGGCCAGGGGGGTACTCTGACCTTACACTCAAAAAGTGCAATTATTATTACATGGATTATCCCAGATCCCCCCAACCCCACCTTAAAAATGCAACACAAACTGCACTCTGCTAATTTGTATAATGCCTGTTACCAAAGGGAAAAAAATTCTCACTAAAGCAGTAAAACTGTATTTAAAAAAAAACTAAATGAAATCTTTGTGGACACAATAAAATCTCTTTAACATATACAGCTAAAGAAAGATGCAGTCTTGCTAAAAGTTAGCTGGTATTTTTTATACAGTATGTCTAAGAGCATTGACTCTTTAGACTGTGTGTGTGTGTGTGTGTGTGTGTGTGCATGGTGAGCAGCTTCTAGCTACAACCTGGCACTGTATAAAAATAATTATTATAATTATTGTTATTACTGATGCCATAATATGCAGGAAACTTTTAAGTTACTTGGCACAAGGGAAAAATATGATCATTCTTTACCAATTAAACACATAAGGGCGGTTCTTTTATCTGTCATTAGCACATCAGTAATTCGAGCTGTTTGCACACTCACTACTCTGGTGAAAGGCTAAGGTGGGGGGGGGGATGCAAACCACACCCACAAATGTTAGTGGTTCATTATCCTCCAAAATTACACTTCTGCAGTTTAGTGTAACAAGCCACACACTCCAAGTCTCTCTCATCTCTCTCTCATACACAAAAGTTTTGTATTGGCACAGGTACCTTTGATAATTCATTACTGGTAACATCTTCAGAGTGAACATTAAATGAGCGATGCAGTATCATAATCTGCTTAAGGTTTTACTGTTAATTTTACCTGAAATCTGTGATAGTAATCTTACTGCTTTCAAGTGACTGGCGCCTTGAAATTTTCAAAACTTTATGCAAGATGCATTTTTGTGCTTAAGATGGCGGTGTGGGTGTGGAGGGGGAGAGGGGGAGGGTGAGGAGACAAAAGGAAGGCAATCAGCTGACTGAGGGGGAAGTCTTGGAAGCTATCTTAAACCGCCATAAGCTAAAGCGGTATAGATCCAGTGTTCCCTTTGTTTACGCAAAACGTGTTACAATAAAAAGAAAAATTACCTCTTGCCTTTTTCATCAGTAGGCCACCCATAACACCTCCCCCCACCGCCGTTTTCTCCTGAAGACATCTGTCATTTTCCTCCCCGGTACCCACCTTCCTTCCACAGTTCACATTGTCGTCCCCCCCCCCCCACCACCGCTTGCCCCATCAAATAGTCGTTGGGACCTGTAAGGCCCGTTTGCGCAACAGGAGAAAAAAAAACTTCTTTGAAAAGATCAGTGAAGTGGGCGGTTTAAACCATTCTCCGAAAACTTTCGACCGCCTCGAGACACGAGAAAGTGACGAGCTGACGCGTCGAGCGATACCTTTGACCCATGAAGCGTGTCACAGCCGAGGCGGAGATAAGGGCAGACTGTTGACTAGCCTCCAGTCTTTTGACGATTTCTAGGGCAGCTCGACTTGACTGATGTAATGCAACGTATGGTAATACATAAATCCGACTCAATGACCACAAAGAGCAATTTAATTTCCTCAAAAATGGACGCACCGGACTTTTCGCAACTATCTCGATGAGATGGTCTGGGGTGTTTGATCCGATCTTTGCTGTTGGCAGTCTAATAGCTTTCTTCCGACTTTTGTCTAACTGTACGATCCTTGTATAAGTAAGGACTGTGTTACCACACCGAGTGTCAAGAAATGTCATATAGAGTAGAAGTCACTTAAACAAATCTCTGTCGACTCTGCTGGTGAATCCGTTCATACGCTAGGACACACACACACACACACACACACACAAAAGAATGAGTATATAAAACCATTTTTAAAGGCAAAATTATGAAGCCTACATGCCAACTTACCCTCACATCTCAAAGTAGGGTCAGTAAAAAAAAAATCTTTAAAAAATAGTCTGCAGGAATACATGTTGGGCAATAATATCTCCTACTAAGCAAACGTTTTCAAACGCTTTTAGGTACGATAAATAATTGGCAGCTGCAGTTTTTAAAACAACAGCTTTCATCATGGGAACATTACCGGTAATAATTCTAAATACTTATTAAGAACATCTTTGAAAAACAAGTGTGCCATAAGCGCGGTGCACTCCAATCTCTGATATGACTAAGATGTATATCTATTGTCCATACACAGAAATCTCTAAGTCTGCTGCAAGCCTTCAAGTCGACATCATTATTATTACCCTTGAAATTCCACCCATGAAACATTTCCCCCTCTTGAGTTCTATTGTTATGTCCATCTTCTGAAAAGTTTTGAGATTTTTTTTTAAAGCAATCGGTCTCACAAAACGTGTTTTGCGTTTGCTACTGCTTTCCTATTCCTGACAAAATCTTGTCTTCGCGCCGATAAACTCGTCAAGTTTGTCATCTCGTATCCTGCAGCAGTTCAGCTGCGCACATACTGCACAGCTTGAACGAGAAAAAAATATCTTCCCTCGTATCGTTAACACGTCTGTACCTGCCAGCATCAGCCATGAAGCGACAAGGTCCAGACCGCGCAAAACTGGGGTATTTACTGCGCTTTTTATAATTTTTTGCGATGAGAGGTGTGATAAAAACGTTGTACTCTGACAGAAAATACACTTAATCGAACTCGCAACTGAATGCTGCAGGGCAACGAGAACGATAGCAATTAAAAGAGAACGAGGTTTTTTTTTTACAAATGGAAAAAGGTAATGTTTTGTAATATGTGACACTGTGACAAAAGTTCGCCTCTGGCATGCAGTCGATTTTATGATTGCTTGCATCTTTATTTTTGCTTTTGTTGAACTGATACTACATCAATGGATGAATAAAGGTTTCACAAGATACACATGATAATACTGGCTTTCTGTGTGTTGGGGTTTTCTGGCATGTTTTGAGTTTGAATGCGTGAATCAGGTAATCGCCAAAGAAAAAAAAAAAGGCCAGTCGAAGGTGGGTCACTTTGACATATATTCTATTCACACAACGAAGTTTCAAACATTCGGCGTGCACTGAATTTTTTCATCTAACACATTTCTACAATTTCCACAAAAGTATTTATCAAAATATTCCTTCAAAAAATTAATGCGATCTGATCATGCCATTTTGTCCCGAAATTGCGGACCGGGATCGCTTTTGTCTAGTAAATGACGGAAATCGTGTGTAAAAAAAATGGTTGTCCGAACGCTATTTTATTAAATATCTGCTAAGAATCTCAGAAACAAGAACAGATTTACAGCAATATATAAATTTTGCTTGAAACTGAAAGACTTTGTCCAATCGTGACGGCCGTTAGATTTCATTGTAACACTTTTCCGTGTCGACGTTTTACACGCATAAAAACCAGATGAGAGTTATCTTTTGAACTACATTTATGGACACATACTTTCAACAAATATGGCACAAAAAATATTGAAATTAATTTTACGACCCCATGACCCATTTAAGGAGTCGAACAGTGTCATGTAAAACAACATCAACTGTTGCGCGTAATTCGACAAGGTCGACAGTTTTTGTACTCATTTTATACAGCAAAAGAAAAAATACACTCCAAAAGTTTTCGTTTTACTTCGAAGGTTTCAAGACCTCGCCTGCTTTGCGGACAGAAAGCCATCTTAAAAGGATCTGTTTTCTATTTGCTTGTCTTTGCTTTCACGAGCTGCTATTAAACTACAGGTGCAGTTTTTCTGGTGTAGCGGGTGAGGAGGGGTAGGGAGGAGAAGGGTACAGAACTAGAAACACTCATGGGGTATTGAGCTTTATCGTGTGCCTGCCGCGCTTGCAACGCGAAAAACAGGGGTCGTCACTGACTTGCCATGTTATGATTGACATTATGCGAAAAATATAACCTGCAAATGTGCTGGAAAGTGCACGTCTAAAAAACTAAATACACAGAGCTCTTTCATGACTTGCGCTCCTGCACCTTCCGCCTGCTTGCTTTGATGTCTTTGCTGAGTTGCACTTGGTAGCACGTTCGAGGTCGCAACAAAGACCTGCAGATACAGACGCAATCTTCGCTGTGAGAAATACTATGTATACATTTACGCCCGAAGATCATTTGCAGTTTCTTTCAAATCTTCCCTCGCTAAAAGCGTTACATGTACGATCATCTAGCTCCCCACCACCAGTACTGTTGTGTGCCATAATTCGTCTTACAAACTACACGCCGCCCTCTCGCTATGCAAGGGCAAAAACATTTATTTTATGCAAGAGACGATGCAATATGCATTACGTTGGCCTCTGCTGCGATCCAAAAGAAAGAATAAACGAGGGAAGACCGGGAAGCACACCGACACGTCGGCGTCAGTAAAGAAGAGAATGTCGTGCCACCACACAGTTTGTCTGGTACTTTACCGAACCAGAGGGGGGTTTTTACCCATAAATCCTTGCCATCTGGAGGCCTCGGAATCGGACAGCCCGACCATTGCAGTATCGGGTAAAAGCAACGAAAGCATACTGCTCGGCGTCGTGCAGCTTGTATTTATACCAAATAGCCAAAAAGGGAGAACGCCTTCTCAGAGAAACATTAAAAAAAAAAGAAATTCCTCTCCACGTTGTCTACTGTGTTGTTTTCCTGCCAGAGACTATACGCAGTGTTTTCCTTCAGGCACCCAACCTCTGCAAGACGGGGATGTGGTGTTCCAACCCCTTCCCTCCCCTCGTCCCGGCTGTCTGCTAGGGGAAGGTCCTCGACGCCCTTGACCTGGAGAACTACTCGTCATTGACAACACGGCAGCAGTCCTTTGCATGCGTCGACAGCTAACTGTCACTGTTATGGAACGGCAGTCGTACACCATGAGGCCCCCGTGTCTGACCCTAGCGACACCTAAACGCAATGCTTCACCTGCAAACTTGTTTCAAGTACAAAATTTATGCCATTTTCTGCATTCGTGGCATTTTGTCGGCGGTTTCCCGGGCTTCTGAGCCGGGCGCTTCTATGTAACTTCATAGAATTACATGGCAATCTTCGAGGTAAAGGATGTGAACAAAGGAGGGTGCTTGGGACGACCTGAACCTTTTAGCTGCATTACCTTCCCCGTGCATGAAAAAAGACACCCCTCCTGTAACAGCATGCCTTTGACCAAAGCTAGTTGTAGAGCTGCTCGTTGTTGCTGAACGCCCAACGTGATCCTTAGGTCGAAGCTCCTTCGATTGTGTTGGGAAAGGAGGGGTAATTTAAAGAAAGCTTCCACAGTGCGCCTTTGATTCTGTTGTTTACGACTGCATCGACCCCACGGTACTTATCCCTTCCCCCCTACACGCTGTTCTCCCCACCCCCACCCTCAACACCCCGTTCTTTGTAGGCACTAACTGCTAGGCGTGTCCATACCCCTTTCCATGAAGGCATTGCGCCACAGTCGGCAAATGTGATCACAAGCAAGCCCAGTGTAAAAAAATAAACAGCACACACCTTAGTGCAGCCACGGTTTACTGCCCGTTTGTTTCGCAAAATGGGTCTTTTCCCTCTTTCTATATTTCTGTATATCTGACACACGCCAGCTCCCGATGAACTCTTGACGAATGATATCGTTCGTGAATAACATTCAAATAAATACATTCTCTGCCCCTCCATACCACCACCACCACCCCTCTTTTTCTCTCTCACATATAAAGGGGGAAGACTGAGGTGCAGCGAGTCCTTGAGCAAACTAAATCAACGAAGACGGTAGCACTAGAGTCCACGATCCGGTGGAGAATATATTCGTTGTGACAGGTGACTTTTATGAGGCATGGGATAACACGATAAGCAAGCAAAGTTGTACATTAGCAGGAGAGATAGCAGAACGTGATATGCCCACGAGCCAGGGCTACCTATTACTCTATTACTCTAGGCAACTTTGCTGGCAAGGCCGGCTGGTCTGTCAGATCTCTGCAGACGTACCTATACATCCCAAAGTGGTATATTGTAGTTATACTTAAGAAGCATTTACACACGCGCGTCAATTCGGTCTTTGTCATGCTATCCCATTTTCCCGCCACTCCCTCTGTGATGTTTGCGGCAAAGTCTTTGAGTAGTAAACGCCTTTACCTTATCCCCCAGAGTGCCTGTGTGCCTATCATATACTCCTGGCACAAGCCCAACCACACTCCCACGACAGGACTGGGATCTAGGGAATCCCAGTTAATTAGTCGTTGCCAGACCAACATATATCGAGGTCAGTATCTAATGTATTAATTTGTACATTCCATACAACTAAACATTTTCTGTAACATACGTGCATATACGTGGGTATCTACGTATTCATGCATACGAGCGTGCGAGAGAACTGGCAAGCGGATGCACATATTAGAGAAAGTGAGGGAGACAATTTGAGTAAAGAGAAGAAAAGACTACACGCCATTTATTTACATGCTATACGCATGACGACAGAGGTGCTTAAGGGCTTCCAAGACTCGACGTTCCCCGCTGGTGCGAGGTTGCTGTCGAGAAGGAACGTGAGACTGGGAGCTTCGCCTCCGGTTTCTCGCAGAGAATTAGCTGGATCATGGGCGCAGAGGAGGAGGAAAACGCTCACAGAACAACGATGCCACATTGTTAGTGTGTAGAGAGATGGAGAAACGCAAGACTGGAGGGTGGCTTAGCGTTGGTATGAGATTACGTGGCTCTTTGGGTGGATCGCATTTCTGCCAGAGGATCAAAACGGCCTTGTAAGTTTGTCAGCAATCACTCAATGCGACTACCATTATCGACACCACCACGGCAGCTACTGCTTAATAATAATAATAACTCATACTCGATGTAAAGAAAAGCATGCTCGCTTCAAGTGTCTACGGCTGGGGGTGGTGGTGGTGTGGGAAGGGGGCGCTGAGTGGAAGTAGAAAAAATGTGAAATGTTTACGCTCTTCCACGTGGCAGTATTAATTTGAACCTTTTCACGAACTTTTCGATATCTTGCAGATGGCAACATGCTTCGAGGAAAGGAGCGGACACAGAAATGGTGAAGACAAGAGGTAGGGCGGACGACTACTGCACACGTCACGCCGGGCCCAAACACAGAGCTAACCTCAAAATAGCTGCAACTCCATTTTCTTTTCAAATACACCAAACCGTGCAAATACAGATAATAACCTGGCACGGAAGAGATAAACGTCTCTCCCTACATATCGTTTCCATCACGAATCTCCTTTAGGAAAACAGGCAGCAGAGTGTCGCTGTTTCTGCAATCCCCTTCAACAGAGATGGGCTGAAAGGGCGCCTTCTGTCGCGGCTAAGGTGCGTTACTTATGGGAATGTGCAGTAAATGCATCGCCAGCAGATGTGGCAGGGATGTGTGCCTCTCGTCACCTCAACGACTCTCGCTCGTATACTCCTCCGTCGTGTTTCCGACGTTCGCCAAGGCATGCTTTGCAACGTTCGCAGTAGAGGAAGAAGAAGAATAAAAAAAAGCCAAAATTCGAGCTTCAGTTTCTTCTCAGCTCACCCGCAGTGTTTTGAGTCACCGGTATCCTGTGTCCCGGGTTTCCTTAGTCGCATCACGCAACGAGCGCATACAGCCGGAACGTTAGCTCGTGCGCTTGCGACTTTTTTTGCGGGGGATTGGGGTGAAGGGTAGCACACGTGGCTTGTGTATGGCGGCCAAGCGACCCACCTGCACGGCCTGTTCAGGCTCTGTCCTGCAGTCAAGTGTACACAACGCCTGTCGACCTACTGCTGCGCTTCTATGTAAGACGATATGCAGCATATGGCTGAGGGGGCTTCTCGGCTTTGGTGGACCGCAGCGTAGGTAATTTAAATCTTGACCCTTTTCCACGCACTTTAATAATTAAGCCCCCTCGCGCGTGACTGCTCCTACATTATATACCAGTTATGTTTCACGAGGCTTTAAAACCCTTCCTTCAAAAACAATGTTCTTCTTAGGGGCAACTGTGCATCGGGGAAGAGGTGGGGAAAGAGACTTGTGTCTACCACGACGGTACGTGTGAGACCGACATCTTCAATTTTAGCAGTATAGACAGCTCATAACGGCCTGCGTTGCATCTACTTCGGTCGTAAGAATATGACACGGCATTTCGTGAATTCATAATCACGTTCTATTTGTTTCTACTGTGTGTTTACTGCTGCCGACAACGACGCCTTGGATGTATTTAGATGCAGCATGAACAGGACCTAAGCTTGCTCATCGCTACTTTGCAGTACAAAAAAAAAAAAAAAGCAAGAAAGAAACACACAACTCCCACCCCCGCTCTCCTTCACCAAAACCCGCATTCAAAACCCTAACCTCCGCTTATCCATGTCTCTGGTTTCTGCACATGTTTTTCTTTCTCTTTCTCTCACACACACGCACATCCTTCAAAAATGAGGGGTATCCGCTAAGGCAGCCCTAGGCAATTAGCAGGCAATAAGTATGCACAATCACGTATCCTGCATGTCAACTGACTGACAAGTAAATGCCACAGACCTATGTTTATGCAAACCTATGCCCGCCGCGCTCGGTTACAAAAATCGCTTTAACCCGATTCTCCTTAGGTCAACTTTAAAGACACACCACGAAATTTGTTAGCATTGACATGTAAGGGATGGGGGTGTGTTGATGAGTGAAGAAAGCCCCAAGGTTATGTGGCTGCTTCAAACATACCCCCCTCCCACAATACTCACAAAGCTGTAATCATAGTGCCATATGCAGGGAGAACAAGTACAGCTGGGAGGGCGCTGTTTCTATGCAGGTCTCAAAAGCAAACCTTAGACCCACAGTTCCCCCACCCACCTTTAGACAGGTGCGGTGAGGAGAACTGGAAAACATTTTGAGCAGAGATAATTACATGTCTATGGGGATATCTTCCACCTAGAAACCAAGGCACCCAGTACATATCATAGTTGTGTATGAACACCGCAAGGGACAGAAAGTAGTAAGTGCTTTGTTCCATGTATCAAGCCCTGCTGGCATGTACACTAAGCTGGTATCTGCTTGTAAATATGCTAATCTAGCATCTGGTCATCACCCATTTCACAGTCCGTAAAATATAAGGCAAGCCTCTAAGAAAAGCCATTTGTCACCCAGAGATAAGTGGGTGGGGTGGGGGTGCTGCATGATTTTGAAAGAGCAGCAGACTGTGCTTGCGCCTACAACAAATGACTTCATTTACGCGGATACACAAAGCGTTAACCACCTTTAACTTCACACTGAGATCCATTCATATAGTTAATCATAATCATTGTATTGATTATTGATTAATATACATGAATGTCTTTAAAGCATCAAACCTTGCATTTTCACAAGGACAACTTTTCATTAGCACATTTTCCGGCTGAATATCGATCACAAAATTAAGATGTTCCATTTGATGTCTTCCTACTGGACAAGGTTGAAACAATGATTCTAATGTGTACTGCAGTCATCTTTAGCAATGAAAATGTCAAACTATGAAATAGCAGCACTGTCGTATCTTCCTCATCCACCTCATTAGGGCTCAGACCATTCCTCATTCATTCCTCACAACTGAATGGTTAGTCTCCATGTCTACAACACTTCTCCGCCACCCAACCCACCTCTGACATGAAAAAAATTAAAAAGGAAACTTTATAACAAAGCCCTATCAGTTAAGTGGCACAGTGCATAACATATCCCCCAAAACTCCCCTTCCCCTAACCTGGTCTTATTAGCAAAAACCATGTTTACACTCAGTGCACCAGACTACATCAACCGCTGTCCAGATGGCATATTCAAAACCCTAAAGTATTCCCCGTCCTCTCTCCCCCCACCCACTGTATCTCCTAGTCCCCTTCTCTGAAGGAACCATTCCAAATAGGCTGTTTATGCAGTGACCTCAGCTGCTTGCAAAACCTCTGCAGGGCTGCATTTTGACAGCTGCAGAAGCAGTTGACTGACATTTCATAAAAAGGTCTTGTTCCACATACCCCAACAAAAAACAACTGACAGACGAATGTTTTTCCTGCCTATGATGGTGAATACAAAGCAGGTATAATGTCTTACTACTATTTTTAACATGCACTTGAATCTGTTTGTGTATAGGCAAGATAACGTCTTCTGATGAAAAGGTTCTTTGCTCATATAAACACACCTTCAGATGATGCTACATCCACATTAAACCTCAAGAAGATACAGCAGTTAACAGATATGTACTTTAAAAATACCTGTATTTACATGTCCAGCTCCACTACAGAAGAAATAATCACTTTCTCATTGTTTTGGACACTTCAATTTAAATTGATTTACATTTTTAAAAATGAATAGCAAGCAATGCAATGCCAGAAAGAAGAATCATTGCTATATCATGTAAACAAGAAATAGCAAGTGTTTTATCATCCATTATTCTACAGGTGTTCGACACAATTACATTATTTTTGTTTTAAGTAACTGCATATGCAGTGTTATGACTTACTGAAACAGGTATTCTGTAACTGTTAGTAGGCATCTGATAGATATTTATTTAATTAAGATAATATTTAAAATATCATAGTCTAATTAGAAATAGAAAATCTCAAGTATTTATAAATCTTTGTACTGTCAATCATTTTGAGATATTTTTTAGAGGGCATGGCATCTTCAACACTACTTGGCAAGAACAGAGACAGACAGAGACCAACCCATTTCTGGCAAGACAAGAACTGTGCACTACAAGTTGTTGGGGTCTATATTTTGCACCTGCAAAAAGCCAATAAACCACTGCCATTTTTTTTTTTTTTAAGATTCAAACAAATCCAGTCAGTCAGCAACGTACTTGATTCAAATGTGAATGCATCTCAGTTTTTCGGAGACTGGTACAACTATGCTTGCAAACTTACCACTGCATCTCCTCTTTCGAGTTGGCTTTAAAATATTCGGTTTTTTCAGGTGTAACAACAGCAATAGAGTTCAGGTGTGTTGTTTCTGTCTCTGCATCCAAAACATCTGTACACCTGTTCATGTCCACTGAACCCTGAGGCACTGTATCAGGCTGTAATCAAAATAACACACTTTTCACAGACTGAAATATATACTGAAGAGGTGAAGGGAAATCTAGACTAATGATTATTTGGGATTATTTTAAGCTGATACTTTAACTTTTTCATCCTGCATAGTTATAAAATCTTAAGGAACACTTAACACGATAAGTTGTCCATCTTAAGAGACCTGATCAAAAAGTAGAATAAATGATCAAATTACATGCACTTTTATACTGATATTCCATATACTCATATTAATAAGCAGCAAAAGGAAATGGCTAAGAAACAAAACCAAAAACAAAACAAATTTGCTCTTATAGGTATGCATGCATGCACATATCCCCCACCCACCCACCCACCAATCAATTTATATTGTAAGTTAACGACAACAAAATTACAAGAGTAATCTCTAAATGAATAAAAAATAAATTTAACTTGACTTACATTTTCATCAACTGAGAATGTGAGTTCACCATCATCATAAAGCCTGAAGAATCTCCTCTGCCATTTCTGCAGTTGAAAGAATGTTATTTGTACATATTACAAAAATAATAAAATAATTATAATAATAAAAAAAGTCTTAAGTGAATAGGCAAAAACTGTATAAAATATATCAAATGCAGCATGGTCTATATATCCTACCTTGGTTTGGAAATTTGGCAACTTTTGTGAAAACTTTGCTTTTTCCAAACGTTGATTATAAATCAAAGTGTCAAGTTTTTATTGTATAGAACAACGGAAGCGGCATTTATGTCATACATTTGCAGAAGTCAAAAACACACTATAACATATAAACCCTGCATTTCTCTTTACTAGACCCAAATTTTTGAAAAAAATGTGCATTATATATGTGGTCAAATAATCTCACAATATATTTGTAGAAAGGGAGTTCTAAAAACGCAACAATTTAAATGAGGGTCTGGAAAACTTCTTGCATTTAAGAATGGAAAACATTGTGAATGGAAACATGAAGAATATCATGTGAACAATATGAAACACAAAAAGAACATTCTCTCATACCTTAAATTTATTAAGTCTATGGCTTATGAAAGAAAACAAGATAAAGAAGTGACTATAATTTACTAAAAGTTATTTAAACTACTGAAAACAACAAAATGTTATGAATGCACTTTATGTGGAACAGTAAAAATTAAAACAAAAAACTGCCATGCAAATACCCTGAACAAAAAGGACAAACGACTGATTACAGCCAGCTACATGTAGTCATAGCATTTTTAAAAGTAATAGTAAAAAAAACAATGTGTATTGCATTGATCTTCAATCAGGATTTAAATGAATGTGATCTCTCTAGAATAAGATCTGTAAGTAAAATTAGTTAACTAATATAAGCTTACCCTTGTTCTGTCCAGAGGATTGCTAAAATCAAGGTCGGGTGAAACAAACAGGTACCCACATTTGGAAACTTTTCTTGTTGCCTGTAATACAAACCACATTCCATTTTGATGCAGGCAACAAATATAATACACATTAAAATTTATTAATGTCATTTTTGTGAAAACTATTACTGAACACAGTATTAAGCATGATGCTCGCATTGCTGCTTATTAAGAAATAAGCTGTCCTGTTTAGCAGCTTGTTACTATGCTCTAGTGTGGGCACCATTGTCAACAAGGGGTCTGTGGATGGCACAAACAAGGTCAAGTGATCAGTGTTGTGGCAGGAAATAATGAAATATGCAAATGGGAAGTGTTTCCTAGTGCAGCTTCTTGAAAAAGTAGGGCACATTCCACTGTCAATTCAGCTCCCTAAAATAGTGGGTGCTCAGGAAAGATGTGGGGATTTCCGCAAGTCTTTGATCCTGACTTCAAAATAGACATAGCAACACCCACACACCCACTCCTTGCCATACTAATGGTGATTGTATGTAGCACTCTTCACACAATATCTATTGATGATTAGGATGAGACTAATTCTTTTATGAACATATCCTAGAGGCTTGGCAGGACCAGCAAACACCTCTGCCAAATTCTCCACTACTGTTACTAGGGTACATCTTTCCACTGAAGTGCAACAGATGGTTTATGATAATAAAGAGGCATAATGGTACTTGGTGTCATTTTCCCCATGGAAAAAATGAGAGCAGTGTATGTGTGTATGTTGGGGGAGGGGGGAATTTAATGCACCTTTTATGATTTAATTAATCAGTTGTTTGAATATTATTAAAAGTTGACCACATTTAATATAAACCTCTACATCCTAGCAGCACTGTGAAAGAGAGAAAGAGAAAGGAGTCAAGAGAAGCGGATAAAATATATGAGCACACAATGTCTTAAAAATTGGCTAAAGAGTTATGGTAACCTTACAATAAGCCATGGGTATTAGCTTTAACAATGACACGTGACTTGTGTCACACTAGCATCACAAGTTAAGGAATCTGTTATATGAACAGTATACATACTATGTACAAAACACTGTGTCCCTATAAATGGCTCAGAGACTAAAACATAGCTGGTAAATGTGTCTTGGCAACGTAATGTAAATATGAACATGAAGCATCTTCTAAAACTTCACTGCATATATTTAAAACTTGTATGTCTTAAATTATTCACCTTTTGTTATCACAGTGATTACCTTAAAATGGGGCAAAGCACAGTCTAAGGAAAAGGGGATGGAGGTCATTGTTGGCCACTAATCAGTGTTCTTACTGCTGGAATTCCTATATGATTATCCAGTAGCAAAGTAAAATACCTAGCAAGCCTTTTTAACAAAGGAATGTTGATCTCAAAAGCAGAGAAACAGAACAAAGGAGACACATTTCCTGGTCATGGCAGCAGGCATGTTGCTTTAAATTTTGAATAGTTTAAACAGCATGTCCATCTTATACCTTCCTAGGTAATTAGTAGGTTATATAATCCACTTATGCAAGATTCCAAACCAATTTCTAATAATTTGCACAATGTGGTGCTCTTTTTATCTTAAGCAAGTGTAGAGTTACAGACAATTTATCAAATACAAATACCTTTATTTTAACAAAGATACTGTCTGACTTCTGGCATATGAGATTTTATTACTAATGACAAGCAAATAATATTAAACTTTAATATAAAGCTTACAATATGTAAGTATCCTATACCAAAGCAGTATTAGTGCTAAAGATTCTTTAAGAATAATGAAAAAATTGTCAAAGATGATTCTTCACAATAATTATAGAATTACACACACAAAATCAACTTATTCATTATTTTAAAAATAGTGTACTATATCATCTTAAAGATAGCTACAGTAGACTGCTATCAGTGGTAAATATAGTTATTTTCATAAGTACACAACAATGCTGCAGATGTCTAGTTTAACAAGGCTACTGGGGATACCTCCAGCAAGCACTGGTTAGGGGTTCCTTGTATATGATATGATCTGGCATTTTCTTTATCTAGAAGATGGCAAGCTCATCATGTACATACATGTTTTTTTCTGTTTCAGCAGGCACCACATTGCACGCATGGCAGTAACAAGTAATTTTATCATTACCATACTGTGAAATCTATTTCACAGGAAATTCTACTAGTTTTCTTATTTTAGAAAATGGGGAGTCATATATCTTGTTTGAAAGAAACAATTATTCATACAATAATCTGAATCTAAAAGTTTCTTAAGAATCTCCAAAATAATTTAGATACCAAACAAACTTAACTGTTATGCATGCCATGCCTTAAACAGCCAAGAACATACTTTGAAGAAAACAGCAAACATTTGCTTGTTGCCATAATTCAAAGGTAAGATAACAGAGATTAAAATTTAAGCCATTTCATAAACATGACTAATTTCTGGATTAACTACCACTCTAGGTAAACAATAAGATATTATTATATATTTAAAAAGTAGGAGAAACTGAAGCAAATTATTAACTAAATTTGTTTAAATAGGCCTACAGGTAAATACATATTCAATAATTGCATGCAAATCTTTGAAATTAATTGCTTTCAGGTTTTACCCTCCGGAAAAATTTATATAATTCTAGAAATCAGTAAGGAGTAGAAAAATCATTATCGGAGTATCATCTAAATCTTAAATTAGCTGCCTTTGTGAACGGCAGATTTACTGCCAAACTGAATAAAATTTGACGCTCATTTCTCGCTCTGTCTCAAGCTTTATTAATGTCTCAGCTCTTACCAAAAATGGCTAGAACTAAAGCGTCGATGTTGTTAAATATTCAGTGTACACCGATCTTCATAAAATCATAAACCCCAATAGAACCTGTTATACAATGAATTCCCCAAATCCTCCCAAGCGAGGTATAGTCGTCACTCTAGCAACACATGTAAATTCTGACACATTCAAAAGGATGTAAGTATTATTGTTAATCTATAAAATCTAAATTTTAGAAATTCAGCGGTAATCTGCTTTTTTCGATCGTTTGAACTGGACTTTGCTAAACAGAACTGTTAAGGAGTTTAAACATTTAAAATATCACTACTTTTGGCCGGCCACACACACTTGTGTCTCTCGAGCTTACCTGTGGCTTCTGTCCCTTTGCGTTCAAACGTTACGGGGTCATGTCTAACTGTCATGCACAGGTAAGTTCTTTTACGAACTACGCGAAACGTGTGCTTACCTTGTTACTTTCCAGTGCCTCAGCAGAGTGTGCCTCTTTCGACCCAAAGCATGCCTGGCACTTGCTCTTGTTGAACATGTTGGGCACAAACTTGCGACATTTCGATGCCATTTTGATTGTTTACTTCCAGAACACAGCCTATCCACGCTTGGACTGATCCCTAACTTGCTTCAAGTGACAGTCGCACACACCATAATGCAATCTCACCCAGAAAATCCAAAGCGAATATTTCGATCGACGCAGAATGAACACATCAATGTGTAGTAACAGAGAAAGGCTGAGAAGGTCCGAGCTCACACTCTCAGTTAAAAATCGCAGACGTCCCAGGACCGGTCACTCACCGGAACCTCTCTCTTCCGAAAGCCGTGATGTTTGGAAGGCGGATGTGGTGAAGCTGACAGTGATACGCCAAAATAAAGTTCTAAGTCAATGCTCCTGAAAAATGTATTCAGGAAGGAAAGTTCTTAAAAGGTATCATTAATCGTCGAAAAAGGTAAAAACACAACCTTCTTACTAAGGTAATTTGATGCACGTTATTGAAGCAGTAAACGTATCGGCAGGCACACCTCTGGATTGTGCGGAAGAAGCAAGCCTAGAATGTAGTGCACGAGTAAGGAGCAGACGGTGGCGGATAAGGGAAACGTCCTCCCCACACCAATCCAAGGGTTATTGGCGTGCGAGCAACTCAACCTCGAAGCGAGATTAACACTGCTTAATTTTTTTTTTTTGAAATCTGATTTAACTGTCTGCTGTAACACAGTAGCTTAACACGAAGATCATGCTCGTTCCGGTGGCAAGCAGGTGTGTGCGTGTGTAGCCTATCCCGATCCTGTCGCGTCATTTGATTTTGAGTGTTCATTGCCCCTCCTCGAGTTCACGTTGACTGCGATCTGTTTCCTAGAGGCGAACAGTAGAAAGCAGTAGGCCTACAAGGTACACTTGTGCACGCAGTTTGTAGACAGTGCCATAATATATTTTATACCGCTGCGGGCGGGTAATTATGTCGGGACCACATCCCCCATGTGTTTTTCTTTTCGAAAGAATGATCAACTTTTTTCAGTTGAAGACTGGACAAAGCAGCAACTGTATGCGATAGAATAAGCGCCTGTGTCTCATTTTTGTTTATATCTCTCGCGCAGGCATCGACGCCTCAATCGAAGGCTCAATCGACCTCCTGCAAAGTGTATCAGGTAATTAAGACCACCTGCCTCGATTATTAATGTGGAGTGCGACGAAAAAAAATCGTTCTGTAGGAAGGAAAGAAGAATTGAAATTTTACGTCAAATTGAAAACGACTTTTGGGGAAAAAAAGATCGTCATAGACAATTTATCTTCTGTGAGATCGTGGTAGGACATGTGATAACTCTACATGACCATCGAAAATCCCACGCAGCATATAATCAATAAATAAGAATTAAGATCCTATTTACATCAAAACGCTTTTTAATCCCCACCCATCCCCCTACCTACCCACTATCCAACAGAAAAAAAGCCGACACCAGGCAAGGAACACAAATTATGCACGTACGTGCAATCTTGAAAGTAATTATATACCAGACCCACACATTGATCAACTGCTAACTTTGAGAGCAGGATGTTTGTTGTCTGGTCGACGCTCACACCTAGCTTTTATCTCTTCTCCCCATCCAGGGCCGCCGAAAGCCAGCACGGACTCCGGGGCAGACGACTTCTCCATCGTAATTTTTTTTCCCCGTATATGCTAATATACTTAAAATTCGATTGTCAATATCTATATTTCATTCAGTAACGCAATAAAGACTGCAAACATTAGGACAAGTGCACTATTATCTACATCACTACTTGAAGCTAGAGTTGTTTACACCTGAGTGGTTATAGTAAATGAGGAAAGATGACGTTAAATGATCAAACTTGTAGTACCCCGCTCCATAGAAAAATCCCCAGAGTGAGGAATGTTACGAAAAAGAGAAGGAAAAGAAGAAAACAAATCCACTGACCAAGGCCGGGCCCCCTTCACAGCCGCGAGCCCGGGTGCACCAGACCCCCCTGTCCCCGCCTCTCGTCAGGCCTGTCCCCATCCACCTTATTCCATCATTCGACGCTCTTCGTTAAATAAGGTATGGAGCATTCGGAATATTTATTGGCTTTGCTTCTTTACAATAATCACGCAGTTTTCCTACAGTAAATTACATATCTCCTATCCATTGTACTGTATCAATGGTGCGCAATATTTTACAGATGTGTACGACTGTTATACTTTATTGAATCCGCAAGACTAACAACAATTTTCGCAAATGTTAAGAAATTCCAGGTCGAATTAATAAAAAAAACTCTAAATTTTTGTCTTTTGAGAGTCGATTTCTGCATGGATGCTGACTCGATCTGTCGTGTAACTGATGCTTCAGTAGACCTAAAGCTGAAACGATATAATGCCTTATCTCGCCCCGTTCATGGAAAGCCATTCTGGCGGACAATGGCGTCGGTTTAGGAGACTGACAAAGTCGAAGACACTCCTTTAAAAGTATCTCAATTACAATAGCTAATGTGCTGCTGAATTCAGACTGTATATTAATTTTTTTTTTAATCTGAAGCAAAAATGCCCAGGTCTCGAATAGCGTGATAGCCTTATTATCACGATCACCTCACATTGACCTTTGTGTGCATGTTAGTACAGTTTCTCGCCAGATGCATGACTGCTCTCAAAAAGTTATTTTAGCCTAGTGTTTCGAGGTCAAAACATAAAACATAAGTCTGAATACCCAGAATGAGCAAGAAATACTGTTACGGGTATGTCATCCGATTTGCTTCGTCCTCAGTTTTAATATTCGCATCGTCAACGTACTTGTCTAGCATTTAGATTGTAGACCTTTGCTGATAGCTATTTCGTGGCTTTAGATAAAGAGCTCGGTTACCATTGTTAGGGCGGAAAAGATGCGGTCTTTAATTGCGTTTGATTGCTTTGGGGTGAAGGAATATCCAGAGGCGCGAAATGGAATGTACTGATACTGGAGGCGGGAAGTTCACAAACATAACCTGGGTCGGTTCCATTTAAAAGCCTGGTGTAGCCAGTGCTTGACCTATTCCATTAGCCATCACGTCATTCATACTGAATGAAACATGTCGACCAAGAAGTATACCGTCTGGAACCAAGACATTACAATGTGCATCTGCTCTAAAGAAATCGCTAATCTGTTCAGACAACAAACTCCTAGTCGACTGGCCTTGCAGGCAGACCGAACAGACTGTGTGAACAAACAGTTAATGGACAATATGGGCTAAGCTGCCTTCGAAACAGAAACGCCAAGGAGTTTTTAAAACGTTAAATATCAACTTATCCAGACCTTCCTAGGTTTATGCGCTTATCGCGATTGCACACGTGACTTTAGCGAGACTTCAGACCCGGATATTGTCCATTCATACCACGGACCTTCAATGTGCTGGAACATATTTATCCTAGTGGTCTGTCTGAGAAAGCCTAGGACTGTGTCTCTTTCAGTCATTCTTGATACCGTGATAGAATTTTAAAAGCTTTTAAATACAAGTTTTGTTTTGGACGGCAAGACTACGTTTTTCTTTACCTACTATCCGTAAATTTTCGTATGTTTTATTTTCTTCTGTTTGACTGAGATCTGAGTTCAAATATGTAAAGAGTATAAAACATGTATATTTCCAGACCTGTTTCGCAATCATCATCATCATCATCCCCTTGATTGATACCAGCTGTGATTGGCCCGCCGGTAGCGGTCTGGGAGTAGGGGAAGCTAGATAAACGCAGGGGCTCGTAATTTATGCCTGTAGGGAAGCAAGTCTTACATAGAATGACCAGGCCAGTCTTTCATCTTTGCCAGCAAGTTTTTCCTCTGTCCACGCTCCAAGATACCATGAAAGACGGCTGTACACAGTGGTGTGAGGGCTCATATGGCAAAACCCGATCAGTTGGTGATGCCTCTGATTTGTGCAATTTCTTTGGTCTTACGTTCCATGTAGGAAATGCAAAGCAGTTTTCTTATGCATTTGGTCTCAGATGCCCGCATTTTTTAATTTTTTTTGTTCTAAATCAAAAAGCAAAGGCACGTTTCGCATCCATAGACAATTGGGAAAGATTTGTGCGGTCGATTAATAGCAAACCTTCGCCAAATTCTGTCCCGCATGACCATTGCTGCTAACGCTGTTGAGGTCCTGATGCAGAAATCTGCCGTGCAGCTGTTATATCTTTGGAAAGGGTGCTCAGCTCCTAAATACAGCTATTCACCTCCTAGTGTAAACCATGAATTTACTCTTGTCCTTTGGTCATTACATGCTTTAAATTCGTTTATTTAGAGAATGTGCTAGAATACGCAGCAAAGATGACGTGTATGGTTTACAAACGCATTGATTGAAGAATCACTAGTAAAATACAAAAAACAGCGTTTGATATCTAGGTACGTATCTGCCAGTCCACAGAACTCGAGCAGCGAGCTTTTGTCGAAGTACTTTTGAGAAAGTGAAGTCACATTGCATTTTCAAAGCTAAATGGGCCCTTTCAGCGTAAAATATTGCTGTTTATCTACTTGTCGAGTCGGTGGCCGGAAGAATACGTTTTGACAATGCAGATCTCTGGACAATGTGAATCGTCCAGAAACGGTCCCAAAGACAACCACAAATTATATCCATGCATTTGCCAGTATTTCACGCTCGCATAGGTACATACATTACAGCAGTAATCAAGGAGCGATCTGAGCACTGTTGCAGATTACTGATCTTTGAGTCAAGGCCAATAACCTCACCAACGCTGCAATAGAACTGCGTTCGTCTAATTAGTTCTTCGTCCAGCTGGTTATTTCCTGCCCTTTTGACGCCTTCATTTGCACCCTCGATGTCAGGAACAGTCCGGACTGGGAAAATAGAATGTCAGAACAACTTTTGCAACTACAAGACAGGGAACCAAATCCAATTAACCCCTTCTCAGGCGAACAAGCGATGGAGTGTTGCCGAAAAGGGATGTCTCTTTCTTTGCAACAATTTTGCAACAAACATATCTAAAAGAAAGTAATCTTTTATACGATCTTTATTAAAATGTTTCGGACATTCAAAACTACTGCTTAATAATGATTATATCTTTAAATAAATTATTTTTCAAGTCAGGTTGCCTTAGAAAACATTATAATAAACTCTCCCTGAATTTAACACTTGTGAATATGGCGTCTGCATCTAACAACGAGTCGGTGCTGGAGGAAATTAGAGCTCAAGTAAAATCGTATCACTTTCCTTTGGACGAAGTACCTAGATTAAATTGTCACGATCCAAGAGCAGAACGCCTGATACAAAACGAGGTATGAACTCAACTGACTGATGCTTGTTCCATCAAAAAATCAGATTTGTCCCTTTGGATGCGTCTGTGTTAACGCTATTTGTAATATTACTATTACTAGGTAAATGTGACAGCCGTTCCACGCTGTTTTGTTTACATTTTCATAGTAATATTTTGAGGATGTCTCTGTCAAAGTAAATCATTACAGAAATAGGATGATATATTTTTGTTTTGGTGCATTTAGTAGCAGCGGATTTTAATCGCAAATTCAGAAATTTGGCTGGGACTAGCGGTAATTTGCGTACGTGACTTGCAGCAGATCTGCACTGTTTGACCTAGTTCCATAAGGTTACGCCGATCTGTTGTGATTAAATTCCGAGCGAAAGGGCACGCATGGTTCATTTCCGGGGGATAACCTACGCTTTCGTGTGTTTAAGAACCCTTCCCGATCAGGTTTGGGTAAAATGCTCATCGTTGAAAGGTCGTGCCCCGATATATATCATCATGGGTTAATATTTAATATTATTTTTATATATTTTTGACAGTGAACTACATTTTCATTCTTGCCTCCTCAATCAGTATCTTTTTAGAGGGTGTGCTGGGCCCTTTGCCCCCATCCCCTTGCTCCCCCTGGTTCCTACTGCACTGCAGTTAGCAAAGCTATAGAATGGGTATTGGAAATGAGTGTGATGACATTTGTATTGTGCAAGTCACACAATCTTTCCTGTCCAGTGATATTTCTTAATTAGGTGAGCTTGTTTTATTTTAGGCTTGTAATATAAAGTTCTCTGCTCATTTCAAAGATGAAGTAAATTAAAGCTGTTATAAAACATTGCAATGAGAAAGTGAATTTTTTTAGTGTGATGTTACCTGATAAATGATTTATTTTGGATGAAAGTGGGACAAGACTCAGTTCTTGCATTATTTTTTGAGTCCCTTCATAACACCTCGTTTCAGAATTGATTAAGAGCAGGGTGATAAGTGTAATTATGACACTGCAGAAAAGTTGAGTTATAGAAATTATCTGCTTGAACAGAGGGTTACAATCCAATTGAACAGAAGAGAGTGGGATGTGGAGTTGTGTGCTATTAATGACCTGACATCCACAAACCGGGTGATAGGGATATTTAAGGTCTTTTTTATTTTTTGGGTAAGTTAAAATTTGACCTACGTCTTGTAAAGTCATGTGACTAAATTTGAAGCTTCACCCAGTTTTGGAGCAGCACATTGGTTGTATTAAATGTTGACTGATGGCCTCCCAACAGAGACCAGAACATGCACACTATTTCCCTCTTTACAGAGACAGGCTGAACAATTAAATAAACATGGAATTAGTGAGATGACACAGCTGTGAGTGCATGCAGTCGGGTGATGTCCTTTCTGGATGATCAGATGGATGCACAATAATAGGAGAGATTTATAGAATTGCATTTATGTCAGTAGCATGTTACACCCTTAACTTAGACAATGACTGACAAAATATGCACTGAAAGTGAAAACCACAACCATATAACTTGTAATGCATGACAATAGAGAATCTCTTGGTTGAGTTATTGTGCAACATGCCTACTTTATATTTAATGATGATCATATTCTAGTAACTTATCCACATCTACCTATGCTTATTGACATCTTGCATGTTACTATTTTGTTCATAAAATAAGTATGCTATTCGATTGTAATTTAAAAACTTATTTTTTAATGTTTCAAGTGTGGTGCTCTTACCGTTTTGCTGGCATGATTCAGAACTATACAGTTGAAACAATATGTTTTCAAAATGTTTAAAAATTATCAGGAGACTACCTGCAGTACTATTCCTCCATAATTTTAAACATACATTGTAGATTAATAAGTCTCTCAAGGTTGATTCTTTTACAGGCATACATTTCTCAAATTTATGATAGGATGATTTAGTGAGGGTGTAAGTAAAAAAATTATAGTTGAGATAGTTTAAAAAAATGCTGCTCTGTGTGTGTGTGTGTGTAAAACTTATGTAAGATCATTATGTATGCAGAATGTTTTTTGTGTTAACTTATTTTACATATCTTGTTTACTTTTATTTTTCTTTTTCTGCAGGAGCCTGTGATACTGACTGACACCAACCTTGTTACATCAGCACTTCAGTGGGATGCAAATTACCTTGGAGAACACATAGGAAATAGCAATTATACTGTTTACTTTTCAAACACACATAAGTTTTTATATTATGATGACAAAAAAATATCAAAAGTGCCCAGTTTCGTGCCACCAACAAGACACCAAGATCTGACATTTCAGGAATTCCTACGGAAGGTGAACAAATGGAAAAATGGTGATCCTTGGTAAAGATGCTTTCCTTTATATTTATTCATGAAATGGAGTGAATGTACATTAGTCATCAGCAAAATGGTGGTTTCCTGGTCAGTGTGAGTAGTGTGTTACATCACAAAATCTGTTGTGCTTGAAGAACTTGTTACCCTTTTTGTATAATGAGATTTAAATATTTTTGTACTATATAAGAATATGTTTCAAGAGTTTATAATTTTGTATGTGACATTGCAGTAACATGATTTGGTTTGTGCAGAGAAATTTTCATAACCTAAAAAGCTTAAGAGGCACATAATTTAACTATTTCTCCAAAACTCCTCTAAGAAAGCTTTAACTCAATTTTCATTAGGATGTACCTTCAGCAGTCACTTAATAACACAGTGGGGCCCCGAATAGTGCAAGACTTCACAGCATTCAACTGGACATGGGTGACAGAACAGCAGCGGAAAAACAAGTGGGGTCCTCTTACTTCAAATCTTTTGCTAGTGGGAATGGAAGGTAACATGCAACAGTAGAAAAAACATAACTTTCTTTGTTTTCATTTTTTACATGTACTCATGTAACAGCTAAAGAGTAAATAA